>SJYT01018107.1:52109-113439 GCA_006410635.1 Cephalophus harveyi | reverse complement strand
GTGTTCTTGCCTGGAGAATCCCAGGGATGGGGGAGCCTGGTGGGCTGCCGTCTATGGGGTCGCACAGAGTCGGACATAACTGAAGTGACTTAGCAGCAGTAGCAGCAGTACCACCAGAGGAAAGCATGAAGAATGAGCCAGATTATTAATATTTTTCCACTTAATATTTAACAAACCAAGGCTCTCCTCTTGCCAAAACTACTCCCTGGGTATAAATCTAGCCCAGATGGATAGGGAGGTTTCTTTTCCCCACTGAAAAATCTGATTTTTATTGTCTCTTCACAGTCCTTGAAATTGTCATATGCTCTAAATCTAATCTCGATCTACCCCCACTGTACCAAAACTCAACCTGCTCTTCACTTCACCCTTGAGTTAAACACTTTCCCCATCATTGAAATAGCTCAGAGCATTTCCCACAGAGCCAGCAAGTCTCCTGCTGTTTTTCCTTCTCTGTCTCATAGTGACTTTAAACACAGAGAAAGAACAGGGACTTGTGACCAGATCAGAAAGTTTGAGCTGGAAGGCTTTGGAGGGAGATCGTTGAAGCCCAAAGAGGAAGTGACTGTGCCAGGGTCATGAGATCTGCCTGAGGCAGGTCAGCCAACATGGGGTAAGATGTGTGATCTCTGGGATCGGGCTACCAGAGACCCAAGCCTGCTGCTACCACTTGTTAACTGAGTGTCCTCATGGAGCCTCAGTTTTCCCACCCATAAATTGGGGGTAATAATTGATACCTACCTGCTGTGAGAATTCTGTGGGGTAAGATAGAGATATAGAAAGAGCCCAGCTAGTGTTAGTGGTCAACATATGTCACTACTACAGAATTTCAATTTTTTCTTTTACCACCACGGGATTTAGTGTTCCCACCTAATATTTTGTCTGTAAACTTTGAGAATAAGCCTAGAGCAGTAATTTGCCATTTCTTCTGCCCCAAATGTTCTCATAGACTTTAAATCATGCTCCCTGTTGCCCTTGGTAACATTTCAAATAAGAAAAAAGGAGAGCGGGTCAAAGGAGAAAGGGAAAAGAAAATGCACTTTGTAGGAGAAGGGCACAGGAGTCAGAGCAGGGAGATAGAGGGCACTACAACAGCAGACAGAATTCCTTTCTGGATCAGTTCAGTTCAGTTCAGTCTCTCAGTTGTGTCTGACTCTTTGCAACCCCATGAATTGCAGCACGCCAAGCCTCCCTGTCCATCACCAACTCCCGGAGTTCACCCAAACTCTTGTCCATCGAGTTGGTGATGCCATCCAGCCACATCATCCTCTGTTGTCCCCTTCTCCTCTTGCCCCCAATCCCTCCCAGCATCAGAGTCTTTTCCAGTGAGTCAATTCTTTGCATGAGGTGGCTAAAGTACTGGAGTTTCAGCTTTAGCATCAGTCCTTCCAAAGAACACCCAGGACTGATCTCCTTTAGAATGGACTGGTTGGATCTCATTGCAGTCCATGGGACTCTCAAGAGCCTTCTTCAACACCACAGTTCAAAAGCATCAATTCTTTGGCGCTCAGCTTTCTTCACAGTCCAACTCTCGCATCCATACATGACTACTGGAAAAGCCATAGCCTTGACTAGATGGACCATTGTTGGCAAAGTAATGTCTCTGCTTTTGAATATGCTGTCTAGGTTGGTCATAACTTTCCATCCAAGGAGTAAGTGTCTTTTAATTTCATGGCTGCAATCACCATCTGCAGTGATTTTGGAGCCCAAAAAAAATAAAGTCTGGCACTGTTTCCCCATCTATTTGCCATGAAGTGATGGGACCAGATACCATGATCTTCATTTTCTGAATGTTGAGCTTTAAGCCAACTTTTTCACTCTCCTCTTTCACTCTCATCAAGAGGCTTTTTAGTTCCTCTTCACTTTCTGCCATAAGGGTGGTGTCATCTGCATAGCTGAGGTTATTGATATTTCTCCCAGCAATCTTGATTCCAGCTTGTGTTTCTTCCAGTCCAGCGTTTCTCATGATGTACTCTGCATATAAGTTAAATAAGCAGGGTGNTCTGCATATCTGAGGTTATTGATATTTCTCCCGGCAATCTTGATTCCAGCTTGTGTTTCTTCCAGTCCAGCGTTTCTCATGATGTACTCTGCATATAAGTTAAATAAGCAGGGTGACAATATACAGCCTTGACATACTCCTTTTCCTATTTGGAACTAGTCTGTTGTTCCATGTCCAGTTCTAACTGTTGTTTTCTGACCTACATACAGATTTCTCAAGAGGCAGGTCAGGTGGTCTGGTATTCCCATCTTTTTCAGAATTTTCCACAGTTTATTGTGATCCACACAGTCAAAGCCTTTGGTATAGTCAATAAAGCAGAAATAGATGTTTTTTTGGAACTCTCTTCCTTTATAGATGCACAAACACATGCAGATACAGATGGTATCTCCCAATTTGGGTCATCCGACATTGACTCTAATACCATACTTAAACCAGGTAATACACGTGACACCCTTAAAATTAGAGTGAATATGTGATTTGGAAAGTATTTTTCTCATAAAACGTTTATACATGAATCTAAGCTTTGTCACCATTTAATGTTAAAGCAGCCCATGGTCTTTGTTTCAGGAATTGCTTCTGCTTTGAGTCCTACCATGATAGAATCAATTTCCTCTGTGCTGCATTCCAGAGGAAGGTATATTCTGGAATGACTCAAAGTTTGTGAAACATCTCTTAGAGTCTGGCCCATGTCATCATAACTAGATGAATGGCCACTGCTCAAATACAGTATCAAATGTGTTTAGTTGAGTTCAGTATCAAATGTATTCTACTGGGGAATATCCAAAGGATGCCCAACATGGATGCAAGAGAGAAGTTCAGACTCATTTATGTACCAATCACCTGTAAACCCCCAAATCCACATCCAAAATCACGAAGGTAAATTTACCTCCTTTCCACATAGTTCTCTAGTTCAATGTTGCATCTTCATTTGTTTGGTCTTATTTTACCTTTACGCACTAAAATTGACTGTATTTTGAACCAGTTTTGCCTTTTCCTGAGATTATGTTGAAAGAAGAAAGCATATATTAATTTCCTTTTTCTTGAAACCTGTGAGAGTTTATCCTTTCCATGCCTGAGCCTAAATACTTTTCACCTGTTTTCTTTTCTGAGTTTAGGACAGGGGTGAGCATGGAGAAGCTGAGGACTTGCAACTTTTTTTCTCCTTCTGCCCCAAAGTCTATACACACATTCATGAGATTGGTTCAGAGATCTTAGATCAGTTGATTCACTGGTTCAGAGATCTTAGAACACACAGAATAGGCATGAAAGAACACAGAGTTTAGGCACTGTTAAGAGTCCAGCTGCACGGTGCTCAGCGATTTAAGTATGGAAGAAGAAAATCTATGGTTATTGTGCTAAGCCCTGTACTCGGTACTTTTAGTACATTATCTCATTCTCTCTCCAAGGAACTCTGGGGTGTTATTATGAGAAACCAGAGGAGGGGGAAGCCAAAGCCTAGCCTTTGTTGACCACAACACAACTAGCTCTTGTTGTCAATGCCTTTATATAAATTCACGGCTCCCTGAGACAATTACATGATTGTCTTTTTTGCAGATGTGGAAGTGGAAACTCAGAGGGGTTAAATATCTCATGCAGGATCCCCAAGTGAGAAATGAATAAGGAGAGATTTTGAACCCTGTTTGCTGACTTGTGCACTTTAACTGGGTGTTTTGCATGTTTACCTCTTGCTCATTTTTTTTTTTGGTATTTGCTAGTATGTTATTCCATATATATGAAAGTTCCTAAACAGGATAGATCTCCCTCCTTCTTTTTATATTAGAGTATAGTTTTGTGTTAGTTTCATGTATTCAGCAATATGATTCTGTTATACATATACATGTATACATTCTTTATCAAATTCTTTTCCCCTTTAGATTATTATGGAATATTGAGCAGTCCATGCCCTGTGCTATACAGTAGGTCCTGTTGGTTATCTATTTTAGATATAACAGTGTGTACATATCAATATGAAACTCCCAATCTAATCTCCCCCCTCTCATCCCTCCCTCCTTGTAACCATAAGATCCTTTTCTAAGTGCGTGAGTCTGTGTTTTGTAAATAAATTCATTTGCATCATTATTTTTTAGACTCCACATATAACTGATATCATAAGATATTCCTCTTTGTCTGACTTACTTCACTTAATATAATCTCCAAGTCCATTCATATTGCCGTAAAAGACATCATTTCACTTTTTTAAATGTCTGGGTAATATTCCATTGTGTGTGTGTATATATGTATATATATATATATATCNAACTGATATCATAAGATATTCCTCTTTGTCTGACTTACTTCACTTAATATAATCTCCAAGTCCATTCATATTGCCGTAAAAGACATCATTTCACTTTTTTAAATGTCTGGGTAATATTCCATTGTGTGTGTGTATATATGTATATATATATATATATCACACCTTCTTTATCCATTCCTCTGTTGATGGATATTTAAATTACTTCTACATCTTGGCTATTGTAAACAGCACTGCAGTGAACATTGGGGAGCATGTGTCCTTTTGAACGTTTTTTTCTGGATATATGCCCAGGACCGGGATTGCTAGATCATATGGTAGCTATAATTTTAGTTCCTTAAGGAACCTCCACACTATCTTGCTCATTTTTAAGGAAATATGTTTTCACCTGATGCTGTTTGCTTTTCATTAAATGGTATCATTATATTTATCAGTGTACATTCTCTATTCCTTAGAATACATTTACAGGCCTGCTTGGCCAATAAGGGTTTTTGTGCTTTGGCATGCATTTGAAACCAATTTACCTAAGTCTCCACTTCTTGGTATAAACCTAAAAGTGATTTTTTCCCCCCTAGTTTTCCAACTGTATTGTGTTGAAAAAATTGTACTTTCTAAAGGAGGCATCTCTCTTAATGCCATCTTGAACAGATCCGACCAATTTCAGCTTCTTTTGTCATTTGGGAAATCTCATCCTGACATTTATTTACTTTTAAACTTTAGTCTCAAACTTGCTTTGAAACATTTCCTCTCCTCCCCTCCTCCCCGACTCCAGAATAAGTGGGTCCATTTATGGTTGAGTGGATACAGTTATAATGAGGATGGAAGGAGATGAAGGGATGCCAGAGTTGCTCTTTTACACCCTCCATGCCTACCAAGGTGATCATACATCTTGGTTGTCCAGGACTAGTTTCAGTTTGTGCCTATTAATAACAACTTCCTTCCATCTCAAATTTACCCTGCTTGTGTGACAAATTATAAGACCATCCAACCTCTTCCTCTTTTCTGTTCTGCCCATCTGTTGTCAGAGTGTGGAGGTGGGATAGGAAGGCAGACACTGACATCTCCTTGGTGAGGTTGGTTGATCAGATTCCATCCATGGACTCTTTGCTACAGATATCCAAGTGCTTGTGCACTGGTGGGTGAAGCATGTGCCTCTTCCAAGGACTTGCAGCAGCTTCCCCCTTCAGGTTCCCTGATTTGAGAGCTTTGATTCCAGCCTGTCTTCCTCTACATTGAATCAGATTTTGCCTCCTACAATGCACTGCCTGACAGCTTCTGGCAAAGTGTTCCTCTCCAACTAGGGAGAAGTAGTGTACAATATTTTTGTAATGAGGCAGGAGGAATTAACCTATGTTTGCCAATGCGGCCCTCAAACAGCAATTCAACTTCTCTTAGCCCTCAGCCTTCCTTCCATAGTGACTGGTGTGAAAGGAGAGAGGAGTGTCATATGCAGGGCTGCCTCTGATGTGGTGCCTCTTGGTAAGTCGCAGGGAAGTGGCTGGCCTCTAATTCTTTGAAACTAGAATGTGGAGAATTTGCCTGTCATGTTCTCAAACTGCACATTAGCTGAAACCTAGAGAGACGGGTAAAGTCTTCCTTCCCCTCGATATGTATTGCTAACATATGGCGGCGTCAGTCATATTGGTAGCACCAGCCACGCTGCCACGGTGGCGTTCAATGGGCAGTGGTACACTGCTAGAGATCAGATTCCATCCATGGACTCTTTGCTACAGATATCCAAGTGCTTGTGCACTGGTGGGTGAAGCATGTGCCTCTTCCAAGGACTTGCAGCAGCTTCCCCCTTCAGGTTCCCTGATTTGAGAGCTTTGATTCCAGCCTGTCTTCCTCTACATTGAATCAGATTTTGCCTCCTACAATGCACTGCCTGACAGCTTCTGGCAAAGTGTTCCTCTCCAACTAGGGAGAAGTAGTGTACAATATTTTTGTAATGAGGCAGGAGGAATTAACCTATGTTTGCCAATGCGGCCCTCAAACAGCAATTCAACTTCTCTTAGCCCTCAGCCTTCCTTCCATAGTGACTGGTGTGAAAGGAGAGAGGAGTGTCATATGCAGGGCTGCCTCTGATGTGGTGCCTCTTGGTAAGTCGCAGGGAAGTGGCTGGCCTCTAATTCTTTGAAACTAGAATGTGGAGAATTTGCCTGTCATGTTCTCAAACTGCACATTAGCTGAAACCTAGAGAGACGGGTAAAGTCTTCCTTCACCTCGATATGTATTGCTAACATATGGCGGCGTCAGTCATATTGGTAGCACCAGCCACGCTGCCACGGTGGAGTTCAATGGGAAGTGGTACACTGCTAATTCCATTTTTGTTTTTGACTCATCTTTTAAAATTTTGCTTTCCTCTATTTAGTGATTTTAGTTACAATTTAGAAATGGTGTGGCTCCTTCCTTACTAGTAGTCTTGTCAACAAAAGACTTTTTTTTAATTTGAAAATTAAAATGTTATTTGTTTATTTAATTAAAAAATTGAAGTATAGTTGTTTTACAATATTGTGTTAGTTTCTGGTATATATTTCCCTGTTCTATACCATTGGACCTTGTTGTTTATCTATTTCATACATAGTAGAGTGTCCCACTCCAGTACTCTTGCCTAGAAATTCCCATGGACGGAGGAGCCTGGTAGGCTGCAGTCCATGGGGTCGCTGAGTCAGACACGACTGAGTGACTTCACTTTCACTTTTCACTTTCATGCACTGGAGAAGGAAATGGCAACCCACTCCAGTGATCTTGCCTGGTGAATCCCAGGGATGGGGGAGCCCAGTGGGCTGCCATCTGTGGGGTCGCACAGAGTCGGACACGACTGAAGCGACTTAGCAGCAGCAGCAGCAGAGTGTATCTATCAAACTCTTAATTTATCAACCCCCTTCCTCTTTGGTAGCCATAAGTTTGTTTTCTGTGTCTGTGAGTCTGCTTCTTTTCTAATCAATTCATTTATATCCTATTTCAGATTTCACATATAAGTATCATATGATATTTGTCTTTGTCTGTCTGACATTATTGAGTATGATAATCCATCCATGTTGCTGCAAATGGCATCATTTTATTATTTTTTATGGCTGAATAATATTCCATTGTATATCTACACCTCATTTTCTTTACCTCTTCATTTGCCTGTGGACACTCAGGTTGTATCCATGTTTTGGCTATTGTAAACAGTGCTGCTATGAGTGTAGGGTTTGCATATATCTTTTTGAATTCAAGTTTTCAGTTTTTCTGGATATTCACTCAGGAGTGGGATCATATAGCATTTTTAAGGAATTCCATAGTGTTCTCCATAAACGGCTTCACGGCTTCACCAATTTACATTCTAACCAACAGCGTAGCAGAGTTCTCTTTCCTCCTGACCCTCCCCAGCATTTATTATTAGTAGAATTTTTGATGATGGTCATTCTGACCATTGTTAGATGATACCTTATTGTATTTTTGATTTGTGTTTCTCTAATAAACAGCAATGTTGACTATCTCTTCCATGTATCTGTTAGCCATCTGTATGTAAAAAGACATTTTCTTTTCTTGACAAGCCACTTCAGACAATTAACAATATAGCTTAAGAAAACAGAAAAAAAAAACAAGAGTAGATCTAAGGGCTTCTGCTTCTTAAATACCATCAGTCAATATGGCCAGCTTTCTTTTCCCTATGATTTCTCTAAAACCAGATTAAGAGCTCCTCAAATGGCAGGAGCCATGTCTTATCTGTCTTGGCATTTCTGGTGGCTAACACATTGTCTGACACCTTAGAGCTATTAAAAAATAATTTCCCTAGTTACTTTTTTATTTATACCATTCACCAGGGCCTAGCACAATATTGTGTATATATTAAATGCTGAGCAGTTTTATTATTGCTGAAATACTGTGGAGTCCATTTGCCTCTTTTAGATTGCTTTAAAAAAGAAAGAGTTCATTTAGAGAATGAAACACATTTCTCACAAGTTTGCTTTCTTTGCACTAATGCCAGAACATTATCATGGGAAGAGCCTTGAACAGGGCTTGGAAAATGGTCTTCACACCTCAGTCCCTTTTAGAGACCCCCTCGGATGCCAGTGTTTCTGTCTAAGCAGCCATTGGAAACTTACTTTTTATTAATTCTTCAGCGCATGCCCCTTCCTTTGTTAGCACTGTTCTCCCGCTTCCCCCATCCCCAGTCCCTGCAGGACTCCCAGGTGGGAGCGGCCTGGTCAGGAGTCAGGCTCAAGGCTTCAACTGGACTCATAAATGTGGAAATAACAAAATGTGTTCCCTGAAGCTTTGCAGCGTTGTCAGGAAATGGGCTGCTTGCATGCTGCACCTCCACGGATCTGGAAATTCTGCCCAGCTTGGGTTGACTCCAGAAAAAAAGTTTAAAAGTGTTCAGGGAAGAGAGGAATTAAAGCGGGCCATTAGCTGGAGACACCAGTACTCCTGCTGAGTCTGTGTCTTGGCCGGCTCCTTGGAAGGGAGCGATGCTGGTTGGGGTGGAGAGAGAGAGACTGTGTGTGTGTGTGTGTGTTACGGACTGTGGCAGCGACATTTGCATTTCTAAGGATTGGGGCTTTGCACAAACTTCCCTTCCTGCATTTTTCCTATCCTAGATATCCACGTGCCATCTTTGGGAAGGAGTTGAGGGTAAGTATTGTTTCTGGTTGGAAGAGAGCAAGGCACAGAGAGGAATAAACTTGGAGCGCCTTCATGAGTAGATGTTAGCTCTTAACTGGCTTAGCATTAGCCTGGCCTAGGATTTCAATAAATGTGTGGAATAAGTGTCTGAGTCAAAGCGATTCCTCTGATGGTTCCTAGTGTCAAAGGCAAGGCCTGAGGGCAGCTTTCTGTCTCTTTGGGTACCCTGAACTCCGCAGATGATCTCGGAGGCCCAAATGATGGAACACAGCACCGATTTTCCTTGATTATGTTGCTGACACAACTCCTTCCTCAGATTCTAAAATCAGGAAGGACTGCTCTGATCTTTGCAAAGGTCAAAATTGAGTTTTCAGGTGAGATAATGGAGCTATTATCTGAGGAAGATGGAGTTTTCGTTGGTGAAACATAAATTTAAAATTGTTTTCCATCTTGGTGGCTGTTGCTGTTCTCCTCGCCACCAGGGCTGTGTGACCCAGAAGGGAGGGTGTGACGGCCAGTGGCCTGGGAGTCTGCTGACCTCTAGCCTTTGCCTTAATTTAGGCCCTAAGGAAATGAGTTCAAAAGGCTAACTAGTTACCTGGCAGAAGCACTGTTGGTTCTAGATAGTTGGTGTTGTTTCTGTTAGCTGCTTCTCAGGAATTCCACAAATAGATGGAATTTAACCATCAATCCAGTGGAAAAAAAAGAAGCAACTAGGGCTTCGGCCTTAGGGTAAATGCATTTCATTATTTTTTTCCATGATACAGTTCGGGAAGGATTTGAGGAGGTGGTGGTGGTGNCAGGGGATGGTATTTAAACCCTGCACCAGGAAGGAGAAACCCCAGAGTAGAGCCTGCAGACTCTCTGGGTCATGCCTCAGAGCAGCCACTCGGATCCTTTCTCCTCTTTGACACGGGACAGATGACGCACGTGGGCGTGACACCTTCCACAGGTGCCCTCAGAATGGTGCAAAATTCCTAGCTAGTTAGATAATTCCAGTCCCTTCTCCTTCAGGTCATGTTCAAAAGCAAGTGAAAGCAATGTAATTATAGGGACAATCCCAAACACATTCTAGGAGAAAAGCATTTACAGCAATTACCAGTAACAGATTACACGGGCCCTTCACAACCGACTGCACATACATCATTGTTGAAAACTGTTGTGTTAGAGAATGAGCCATTCCCACACTTGGGAACCCACATCCGCAACCACAGCCCATCCATCTCTCTGCTCTCCCTCTTTGCCACTGACCCCACACAAGCTGTTGGTGCCGTTGGGTGAGAGGTTAATTCTCAGCCCATCAGAAACTAGAGATGGTCATACTGAGTGAAATAATTCAGACAAAGAAAAATATTGTGTGATATCACTTGTACATGGAATCTAAAAAGAAATGATACAAATGAACTTATTTACAAAACAGAAACAGACTCACAGACTTAGAGAACAAACTTATGGTTACTAGGGAGGAAGGATGGGGAGAAGGGATCGTTAGGGAGTTTGGGATCGGCATGTACACATTGGTATATTTAAGATGGATAACCAACGAGGACCTTCTGTATAGCACAGAGAACTCTAGATGGGAATTCCTGGATGGGAAGGGAGTTTAGGGGAGAATGGATGCATGTATATGTATGGCTGAGTCCCTTTGCTGTCTACCTGAAACTATCACAATATTGTTACTTGGCTATATTGGAATAATGAACAGGGAGGCCTGGCGTGCTGCGATTCATGGGGTCGCAAAGAGTCGGACACGACTGAGCGACTGAACTGAACTGAACTGAAAATTCTTAAAATGGACTTCCCTGGTGGCTCAGTTGTAAAGAATCCACGGGCAATGCAGGAGATGCGGGTTCAATCCTTGGGTTAGGAAGATCCCCTGGAGAAGGATAATGGCAACCCACTCCAGTACTCGTGCCTGAGAAATTCCATGGACAGAGGAGCCTGGCAGGCTACAGTCCATGTGGTCACAAATAGTTGACTTAGTGATTCAACAACAACACAGTTTTTAAAGCTGTATATGTGCTAGCTAAGTTTATTGTCATTTTGCTGAAGCACCATCAATCAGAAAACTTGACATGGGGGCCAAAATAGGTATTTTCCAAAACGGATACTTTTTTAGAGAGTCCTGTGTGGAGGCTGGAAAATGAAATAGTTGAACTTTCCAGGTTTTCTTAGCAATAATAGGCTCCTGTGAAAATGCTGATTTCAATATTTGTTACCTTCACAACTAGTTATTGAACTGCTCTTGGCTTTCATATCCCAGATTCTTTATAGAGCAAACTGTACTAGTGCTCCATATAATTTCCAGGCAATTTGAGTACATTGGTTAATGCTTTTTAAATCCTCAAGTGAATGGCTCAAAGTATCTTTTCAAGAACGCATCTCTGTGCATCTCTTCTGCTTTGAGCGCCAGTTATGAAACTGAAGCTGGGATTAAACTGTAGAATGTCAGCAGATGGTTTGGAGTCTTCTGGAGTAGATTCTTACACTGTAAGCACTCGTCTCTAAATTATTTTTTAGGAAGGTGGGAGGGAGTTGGCTCACATCACCCAGGCAAGGCAATTTTCCATGAACACTGCTACCCGAATGCACGACAGGAAACTTATTGAAAAGTTAGTGGGTTGGAGAAAAACAGTAGCTAGCTCGACAGAAAGTGTCAAGAGAAGAGAGGGAAAGAATGAAGAGGGCACAACATTACCCAGAGCGCAACATTACTTAACGTCGCTCTGTGTAAGGAGAACTCTCTGTGAAGTCACGGCTGGGAGAGTTTAGTGTCTAGAAGGGAGTTCACGTACATGCTCACACACCCACAGGCAGGCACACACACATCTGGCGCTTGAATTGCAGATAACCCAGCAATTTTCCATGAACACTGCTACCCGAATGCACGACAGGAAACTTATTGAAAAGTTAGTGGGTTGGAGAAAAACAGTAGCTAGCTCGACAGAAAGTGTCAAGAGAAGAGAGGGAAAGAATGAAGAGGGCACAACATTACCCAGAGCGCAACATTACTTAACGTTGCTCTGTGTAAGGAGAACTCTCTGTGAAGCCATGGCTGAAAGAGTTTAGTGTCTAGAAGGGAGTTCACGTACATGCTTACACACCAGGCAGCCACACACACATCTGGCGCTTGAATTGCAGATAACCCAACCCGATCCTCACCTTGGCCTGGCTACAGAAGTAGTATTTTTACCAGGATGATCTGTTGTTAAATAATTCCTCCACTGCCTTAGTCATGGTTTACTTTAACTTGAGACAGACAGGTCTTCTTTCTTTTAAACTCATTTGAATGTGCATAGCTTTCTGATTTGATCTAGGAGCAGAGAATACTATCACTTCTGAATGCCAGAGTTATTCATGTACTCATAGAATATAAAAGCAACCAAATGCCCATATCAAAGAACTATATTTAATAAAATAGATAGGCCTATCTTTTATGAGTTCCATTGAATCACCATTGGTCATCACAGAATTACCTATAGAAACAGAATTAGAAAACAGTGGTGAAGTCAGCATATTGCTTTGGACAGGTAATAAAATTATTCAGCCAAATCAATGATTTACTGAAGAAAATAGGAGTTACAGTACATCTAATATTGCTATTTTATCCTTACTTTTATTAGAATTTCTTTTGAAGACCTGTAAGTAATTTGGTATTTGTCCATTGAATTTCAATAAACAGTGAAATAATGATGCCTTTTTCAGGGCCTATGTCTCAAGCATTATATTTAGTGTGATTTAGCTACAGTGTTAAAGCAGTGGTTCTCAAAGTGAGTGACCTTGATGTATTAGCATCACTTGGAAACTTGTTAGAAATTCAAATTCTTTTTAAAAAATTTATTGAAGTATAATTTAAAACAT
The DNA here is from genome assembly GCA_006410635.1 of Cephalophus harveyi. Classification (NCBI taxonomy): domain Eukaryota; kingdom Metazoa; phylum Chordata; class Mammalia; order Artiodactyla; family Bovidae; genus Cephalophus; species Cephalophus harveyi. Next base: position 100,711 of record SJYT01018107.1, on the reverse strand, counting down.
TGTTTTAATTTCTTTTGTAGAGCAAAGTGATTCAGTTATACATATTATATATTTATATATTATTTTTCATATTATTTTCTAAATGTTTATTACAATGGTTATTGAACATACTTCAGTGTACTCTTAATATATAGTAGGACTTCACATTTATTCATTTTATATATAATAGTTTGTATCTGCTAATCCCGAACTCCCAATTCATCCCTCCCTATCACCATCCACCCTCCAACCTTGCCAACCATAAGTATGTTCTCTATGTCTGTGAGTCTGTCTGTGTTTCCCAGATAAGTTCATTTGTGTCATATTTTAGATTCTACATATAGGTGCTATCATATGGTATTTGTCTTTCTCTTTCTGACTTACTTCACTTCGTATGATAATGGCTAGGTCCAGCCACGTGGCTGTAATTGGCATTATTTCATCTTTTATGACTGAGTACTATTCTATTATAGGTATATGTGTGTACACACACACACACACACACATCACATCATCTTTATCCATTCATGTCAATGGATATTTATTTAGGTTGTTTCCATGTCTTGGCTATTGTAAACAGTATTGCTATGAATATAGGGGTACATCTATCTTTTTGAATTAGAGTTTTGTCCAGATATCTGCCCAGGAATGGGATTGCAGGACCTTATGGGAACTCTATTTTTAGTTTTTTAAGGAACCTTCATACTGTTTTCCAAGGTGGCTGTACCAATTTATATTCCTAGCAACAGTGTAAGGAGGGTTCAATTTTCTTCACACCATCTCCAACACTTTTTTATTTATAGACTTTTTAGTGATGGCCATTCTGTCTGGTGTGAGGTGATACCTTATTGTAGTTTTGATTTGTATTTCTCTCATAGTAACACACACACACACACACATCACATCATCTTTATCCATTCATGTCAATGGATATTTATTTAGGTTGTTTCCATGTCTTGGCTATTGTAAACAGTATTGCTATGAATATAGGGGTACATCTATCTTTTTGAATTAGAGTTTTGTCCAGATATCTGCCCAGGAATGGGATTGCAGGACCTTATGGGAACTCTATTTTTAGTTTTTTAAGGAACCTTCATACTGTTTTCCAAGGTGGCTGTACCAATTTATATTCCTAGCAACAGTGTAAGGAGGGTTCAATTTTCTTCACACCATCTCCAACACTTTTTTATTTATAGACTTTTTAGTGATGGCCATTCTGTCTGGTGTGAGGTGATACCTTATTGTAGTTTTGATTTGTATTTCTCTCATAGTTAATGATGATGTTGAGCATCTTTGCATATGCCTAATGGTCATCTGTATGTCTTCTTTGGAGAATTGTCTATTTAGATTTTCTGCTCATTTTTTATTGGGTGGATTGACTTTTTGTTATTGAGCTGCATGAGCTTTTTTTATATTTTGGATTTTTAGCCTTTGTTGAGTACATCATTTGCATATGTTTTCTCCCAGTCTGTAGGCTGTGTTTTCATTTTGTTTATGGTTTCCTTTGCTGTGCAAAACCTAATAAGGTTGACTAGTTTTCATTTTGAAATTTTTGCTGTGGTAGTAATACAAATTCTCTGGTCTCAGATATACTGAATAAGACACTCTGGGGAACGGGACTGATAATGTGCATTTTAATAAGTCCCCCTGGGTGGTTCTGATACATGCTCATATTTAAGAATTAGTGAGGTAGTTAAGATAACTAACTACTGAACAGTAGGTAGATAACTTCTCTAACTACTGATCTTGAGTTAAGTTAGCTTGTTATAACAAAGAGATTTGACAGGTATATCATCTAATTTAAGTCTTGCCAAAACTAATGAAGAATGATTCTCACACCCACTACATAACTGAGAGTTGTTGTTCAGTAGCTAAGTTGTGTCCAACTCTTTGAGACTCCCTGGACTACGGCACAGCAGGCTTCCCTGTTCTTCACTGGCTCCCAGAGTTTGCTCAAACTCGTGTCCATTGAGTTGATGATACCACCCAACCAAGTCATCCTCTGTCACCCGCTTCTCCTCCTGTCCTCAATCTTTCCAAGTATCAGGGTCTTTTCCAATGAGTCAGCTTTTTGCAACAGGTCTCCACAGTATTGGAACTTCTGAGAGATCTAAGAGATTAAATTCACATGGCTAGATTCCATTCCAAGCCAGTATTTCTTCATTCTTTTCAATAGTTTGTGGGACCAACAACTGTATCCCTCTACAAAGACAAATTTATTTAAAAGTGATTTATAGAACTTTAGATCTATAGATAATCCAGACAGAGAACTAGATATATTATTTGTCTTTGTTCCACAGAATATGTTTCTTTCATTAATTTGCCACATGAACTGAACAAATAACTTAGAATCTTACTTCCCTCATTTGAAATAGGATAATAATGGTTCATCTTTCCATGTGTCTGGTGAGAACAAAGGAGATCACTTCCAGGGGACTTGGAGCTCCTCGGATAATACTATGTCATTTAGTTGTATTTTACTAAGTATATAACAACATTAAAAGTTGCATAAAAATGAAATTTCCTCAATAAGGCATCTTTGAATATGCCAGAGAAGGCTCAATATAAAATATTACAACCTCTAATTGGAGCAAAAATAACATTTTTTGATGCAAACCATATCCTCCAATACGGTATGTTTTGCCAAGGAGCAATAGGAGAACTCTCTGGAAATCATGCTTCATAGAACAAATGCTTCAGTGGGAAAAGAAAGGATCGAGGGTTATACATTTCAGAGGCACAGCAGCAAAATTACTGTTATTATTGTGAATACAAGAATTTCAATAATATAGATGCTTTTTGGCTGTAAGTATATGGTTATAACACCTTAGCATCCCCTGACTGTATCCAATATTTGATTACACTGAATTTTTCCTAAAAACAATAGCCTTCATTTCCCAAACCTAACTAACACTTTTCTTAATACAGGCTTTCTTTTACATATTTTCAATCAACTTTTTTTTTAACCTTTTCTTACACACACAGAAGTCCCATACTTTTTAAACTAGACACTAAGCTATAAGTACAATGATTTCTTTTTCTACTTCCATATTAGTTTTTAAAAGAGCATCATTTTAAACAATTATGTTTCTTTTTAAATCAATTGGATTAAAACACCTTAGGTAGATGAAAACACGTTGCTGGGAAAAAAAAGATACCTAAATAAGTTTATGGTTAGAATCATTAAGTCGCACACCTGTGTTTTAAGACTTAAAATTGTTGTTTGCTGCTGTTTAATCAATAAGCCATGTCTGACTCTTTGTGACTCCATGAACTGTAGCCCACAAGGCTCCTCTGTCCATGGAATTCTCCAGGCTAGAATACTGGAGTAGGTTGCCATTTCCTCCTCCAGGGAATCTTCCCAACCCAGGGATCAAACTCACGTCTCCTGCTTGGCAGGCCGATTCTTTACCACTGAGCCAAAAGTTACATATAGGGATAAAATTTTGGATTTTTCAAAGTGCAGAAAGTCAAGACATGGACTCACATTTCCTGAGGCTCACTAATTGAAGCAGCATAGCTTTTGGTGAATTCAAGGAGAATTTGATTTCCATGTACAGTAGAGGGCAGGGAAACATTGGGGCATAGAAGTTGCAAACCCAAACGCTTATAGAGGCCAACAAGCTAAGTGTGCCATGTGGACTTGACATGTTTTGAGGTATGGTAGGGACAGTGGCAAAGCCAACGAGGTTTGTAGGGGACCTTGCCTCTCAGCTCTAGTTGATTGTTGCCATGTGAAACATATGTCTTAAGAGAGCTAGAGATATGATTTTCTCTGTGACATGTACTCATTTTCAAATGTTAATTCCCAGGCTTTTATAACAGTATGGTTACTGACATACAAACCAAAGGAAGCTCATTTGTGAGCTAGATTTGGCTCAAAGACTGCCAGTTTATACCCTCAGGTGTAACAGAAGTGGTGTGTGTGTGTGCCAGCAGGCAAGGTAGGGTAGCACCAGTAATGGCGTTATATTTAATGCACTGATTAAATATGTACATAGATAGTTTGGGATAACTGGAAGCTAGTGTGATGTAGTCTTGAACTTTACTTTTATTTTAGGAAGGGTTGTGCTGGGTGTTATTTACTTAGTCATGTCTAACTCTTTGTGACCCCATGGGCTGTAGCCCAACAGGCTCCTCTGTCCATGGGATTCTCCAGGCAAGAATACTGGAGTGGGCTGCCACTTCCTTCTCCTGGGGAGCTTTCTGACCCAGGGATCAAGTCCATGTCTCCTGCAATGTAAGGGTGGGCACATCTAAATCCCAACTCAGCACTCATGATATATTCTCATGGAGTCATGAAAAGAGGTGAATTGAACCATTCTTTTTTATTTTGACTGATTAATTAGGGTTATGTCATTTGGTAGGGTATAATCACGAAAAAACCCTCCAAAGCTTAACTGAAGTTTAATACATTTAAATTGGTTTTGAGTTAGGTTGGTAACAACTGTAGGTGCAAACACAAGTTTGTATTTGTAATTGAGTTGTCCAGTAGACTGGAGAAGGTAATGGCACCCCACTCCAGTACTCTTGCCTGGGAAATCCCATGGATGGAGGAGCCTGGTGGGCTGCAGTCCATGGGGTCAGCAAAGAGTCAGACACGACTGAGAGACTTCACTTTCACTTTTCACTTTCATGCATTGGAGAAGGAAATGGCAACCCACTCAAGTGTTCTTGCCTGGAGAATCCCAGGGATGAGGGAGCCTGGTGGGCTACTGTCTATGGGGTTGTACAGAGTCAGACACGACTGAAGCGACTTAGCAGCAGCAGCAGCAGCAGTCCAGTAGACATCCTTAGGGCATGACTTCACCATAAGATATGGAAATAGGGACAAAATGCCCTTTTAATTTTCATTCCACTGGGGAGACCTACATAATTTAGTCATGGCAGTGTTCTGCTACTTGTGGTTGGTGCGGTTCCTTTTGCTCATAAAAATAAAAACCATTTCACATCATCTCGATTGTCTCATAAATGTAAATCAAAGCCGGGTGTGTGTGGGGGGAGCTATAAAACAAAACAAACATAAATACCCACTTGATGGGCTAAGAAATAATGGACTGGGATTATTCTTAACATACTTAAGTATAGTACTTTGCATAACAGATATACCTCTCCTTAGTCGATAGATGGATTCTTAAAAAGTTACTTGTAAATCAATTGTGCAAAATGAAATCTTATATTTTAAATGCATTAGATAAATTTGTTATTTAAAGGAAAGCTAGCATGAATCTTTTTGGAAAGCAAAAAAAAAGTCTGTTTTTAAAATGAAATCTCAATTCTAATGTATCTTGGCTCCAATTTCATGGAGCCACTGAGTGTATTAGTTCAACTGCTCTACTCATCCCACTTTCTTCTCTAGTGCATGGTACCTGAAGACCTCAAAAGCCTTTGTGAGTAATGTGTTTTGAGTGTTGTTTTAGATTCAAGTTAGATTTATATATCCATGAGGACTTAAATCAAATATAGAAGTGCTTAATAAGTTTGCAAACAAATGAATTTGCAGGCAGAGGAGAGGCTATATCTGAGTCAAAGTCATTGCATTTGCACATGTGAGGCAGGGCTCTATGGATTCTAATAAAATGGTCTTTAATCCCTATTTTACACTATGTAGAATTTAAAAGGTTAGACCAAGAGGTCATGCCTACCTCTACATTTGGTTCTTGCTGCTTGAAATTAATTCCATACCATAATAAGTAGATGTGAACTCAGCCCATAGCACCATCTCTATAAAAATTCACATGCAAACAAAGGATGCATAGGTATGGAAGACAGGAGGGTGGAATGTAGATAAGGCATGGGTTTGGATTATAGCAGTTCAGTTCAGTTCAGTTCAGTCGCTCAGTCATGTCCGACTCTTTGCAACCCCATGAATTGCAGCACGCCAGGCCTCCCTGTCCATCACCAACTCCCGGAGTTTACCCAAACTCATGTCCATGGAGTTGGTGATGCCATCCAGCCATCTCATCCTCTGTTGTCCCCTTCTCCTCCTGCCCCCAATCCCTCCCAGCATCAGGGTCTTTTCCAATAAGTCAACTCTTCGCATGAAGTGGCCAAAGTACTGGAGTTTCAGCTTCAGCATCATTCCTTCCAATGAACACCCGGGACTGATCTCCTTTAGAATGGACTGGTTGGATCCCCTTGCAGTCCAAGGGACTCTCAAGAGTCTTCTCCAACACCACAGTTCAAAAGCATCAATTCTTCGGCGCTCAGCTTTCTTCAGAGTCTAGCTCTCACATCCATACATGACCACTGGAAAAACCATAGCCTTGACTAGAGGGACCTTTGTTGGCAAAGTAACGTCTCTGCTTTTTAATATGCTACCTAGGTTGGTCATAACTTTCCTTGGCAGTAGAGAATGTCAATATGAACATTAAATGTGACCATGCTGAAAATGGGCAAACACCTCCGCCACTGAGGAATTTAAATGCACTCTGTGAAATCTTTCAGTCTTGATCAATCTTCATAGCTGTTCTTATTCTTTCCTCTGCTTCTTCTTTTTATTAATTCTTCTTCAGAAAAAATCTGCTAGTGCAGAGTAGTTAAGCATTTTCCTTTGCTACCTTAACACCAGCCAGGTGTTTGGATTTCACTTTCTCATCCAAGTAGTTCATCAAGGTATTTTTCAAAAGAAAGACAATTTCCTATTTTGGAATTTTTCAAATAATAGAACTTTCACCCCCACATCAAAAGAAACAAGAGACATCTTACCTCATATTAGCTGAGTAGAATGAAGAAAACCTTAGAAATGGTGATTAGATCAGGGGGAATCTCCTAGATCCTAAGTATAGGAAAAGTGGCCTGGTAAAGATTAGAGAAAAACTGGAAGGTGGTCAAGTCTGTTGATCTCTGGTCTTTCCTTGCTCTCTCTGAGGCTACATGCCTCTTGTATCACATTATCTATTCACACTTTTCCATTTCTCTTTAAACAGGCTAGGTCTGCTTCTTATGTGAATAGCTACTCCACAGTTCCCAGATTCATGGAAGCTTGTTCCAGACACCATCTCAGATTTTCCAGCATCCTCTGTGTCCTTCCAAATTCCCTGGTGAGAGAATCTGATTGATAGCCTTGACTCACATGCCTATCAGCTATGGAGGGAATGGGGGATAAAAAAAACCGCAAGGTTCATGTGATAAAAATAAAAGCTGTGTGTGCTTAACACTGAGAGTGGATAAGGGACAGATTTTAGAGAACAGGGTGAGCTGGGTTCACTCTTTATATAGCAGTCAATAGCAGATATTATCTGTAGATACTTGTAGATAATATTAAATATGGCATTGCTATAAGTTATCCCAGGAAGTCCAGAGCATGAAGGCATGATGAGAGGTCTTGAAAGTAAAAGAAGAAAAATGAGAGAAAAAATAACCTTGATTCCAACCAGTAGGTCATGTAAAGGTAGAGTGTCATGAAAGGAAACAAATTGAAAATAAGTTCAAAAGGCAATATGGTTTTTAGACAAGAAGAAGGTAAAGTGCAGACATGAATTAAGGCAATTTTACCTGTGAGAAACTGTCTTCTATGCACTGAGTGTCATGGGAGATAAGGGCTCAAAAGGGACTAACACAGAGTGTCAGAAGCGTGTAAAGTCATGGTGGAAGAGGCCAAGTGGAGCCAGAGGGCTTAAGGAAGCTTCCTTGAAGACTTTTACCTTTTCCTGCCACCTCTCTGTAAAACCAGAAGAGGAAAGAAGTCCTGGTTAGAAAGCAACCAATCCATTCTGAAAGAGATCAGCCCTGGGATTTCTTTGGAAGGAATGGTGCTAAAGCTGAAACTCCAGTACTTTGGATACCTCATGCGAAGAGTTGATTCATTGGAAAAGAGTCTGATGCTGGGAGGAATTGGGGGCAGGAGGAGAAGGGGATGACAGAGGATGAGATGGCTGGATGGCATCACAGACTCGATGGACATGAATCTGAGTGAACTCCGGGAGTTGGTGATGGACAGGGAGGCCTGGCGTGCTGCGGTTCATGGGGTTGCAAAGAGTTGGACACGACTGAGCGACTGAACTGAACTGAACTGAGAAAGCAAAGAGGAACTAAAGGGCCTCTTGATGAAGCTGAAAAAGGTGAGTGAAAATGTTGGCTTACAACTCAACATTCAAAACACAAAGATCATGGCATCTGGTTCCATCACTTCATGGCAAATACATGGGTACTGTGACAGACTGTATTATCTGGAAACTGACAGACTTTATTATCTTGGGCTCCAAAATCACAGTGGACAGTGACTTATGCCATGAAATTAAAAGATGCTTGCTCCTTAGCTATGACAAGTCTAGACAGCATATTTAATAGGAGAGACATTATTCTGGTGACAAAGGTCCGTCTAGTCAAAGCTATGGTTTTTCCAGTATTCATGTATGGATATGAGAGTTGGACCATAAAGAAGGCTGAGCACTGAAGCATTAATGCTTTTGAACTGTGGTGTTAGAGAAGACTCTTCAGAGTCCCTTGAACTATAAGGGGATAAAACCAGCCAATCCTAAAGAAAATCAACCCTGAATATTCATTGGAAGGACTGATGCTGAAGCTGAAGCTCCAATACTTTGGCCACATGATGAGAAGAGCCAACTTATTGGAAAAGTTCCTGATGCTGGGAAAGATAGGAGGAGGAGGGGAAGGGAATGACAGAGGACAAGATGGTTGGAGGGCATCATTGATTCAATGGATTTGAGTTTGAGCAAGCTCTGGGAGATGATGAAGTATAGGGAAGCATGGTGTGCTGCAGCCTATGAGGGTCGCAAAGAGTCAGACACAACTGAGTGACTGAACAACAAGAAATAAACATTTTTTGATAGTATTTAACCATTTAACAAATGACCATAAATTATGATTTATCATCACTTTACCAATGGGAGATATTCTCTTTTGGGTAAATGGGAGCCAGGAGAAGCTCGAACAGATTCACAAACAGAACAGATTCACGAACTCTTACACAAGCTCCTCCTTTCTTCTGTTGTTGCTGCTGTTCAGTCACTCAATTGTGTCTTTGCAACCACAGGGACTGTAGCATACCAGGCTGCTCTGTCCACGGGATTTCCTGGGAAAGAATACTGGAGTAGGTTGCCAGTTTGTTCTCCATGGGGTATTCAGCACCCAGTGATCGAACCAGCATCCCCTGTATTGGCAGGCAGCTTCTTTACCACTGAGCCATAAGAGAAGCCCTTCTTCTATTAGATGGCACAAGTTCAGTTCAGTTGCTCAGTCATGTCTGACTCTTTGTGACCCCATGAACCACAGCACACCAGCCTCCCTGTCCATCACCAACTCCTGGAGTTTACCCAAACTCATGTCCATTGAATTAGCAATGCCATCCAAACATCTCATCCTGTTCTCCCCTTCTCCTCCTGCCCTCAGTCTTTCCCAGCATCAGGACCTTTTCCCATGAGTAGCTCTTCATTTCAAGCGGCCAAAGTATTGGAGTTTCACCTTCAACACAGTCCTTCCAATGAACATTAAGTGTTGATCTCCTTTAGGATGGACTGGTTGGATCTCCTTGCAGTCTAAGGGATTCTCAAGAGCATTCTCCAACACCAGAGTTCAAAAGCATCAACTTTTCGGAGCTCAGCTTTCTTTGTAGTCCAACTCTCACATCCATACATGACTATTGGAAAAACCATAGCCTTGACTAGACGGACCTTTGTTGACAAAGTAATGTCTCTGATTTTTAATATGCTATCTAGGTTGGTCATAACTTTTCTTTCAAGGGGTAAGCGTCTTTTAATTTCATGGCAGCAATCACAATCTACAGTGATTTTGGAGCCCCCAAAATTAAAGTCAGCCAGTTTCCACTGTTTCCCCATCTATTTGCCTGAAGTGATGGGACTGGATGCCATGATCTTCATTTTCTGAATGTTGAGCTTTAAGCCAACTTTTTCACTCTCCTCCTTTAACTTTCATCAAGAGGCTCTTTAGTTCTTCTTCACTTTCTGCCATAAGGGTCATGTCATCTGCATACCTGAGGTTATTGGTATTTTTCCTGGCAATCTTGATTCCAGCTTGTGCTTTTTCCAGCCCAGCATTTCTCATGATGTATATAAGTTAAATACTCTGCATATAAGTTAAATACTACTACTACTACTAAGTCACTTCAGTTGTGTGCGACTCTATGTGACCCCATAGATGGCAGCCCACCAGGCTTCCCTGTCCCTAGGATTCTCCAGGCAAGAACACTGGAGTGGGTTGCCGTTTCCTTCTCCGTTGCACGAAAGTGAAAAGTGAAAGTGAAGTTGCTCAGTCGTGTCCGACTCTTAGCGACCCCATGGACTGCAGCCCACCAGGCTCCTCAGTCCATGGGATTTTCCAGGCAAGAGTACTGGAGCGGGGTGCCATTGCCTTCTCTGATAAGTTAAATAAGCAGAGTAATAATATACAGCCTTGACATACTCCTTTTCCTATTTGGAACCAGTCTGTTGTTCCATGTCCAGTTCTAACTGCTGTTTACTGACCTGCATACAAGTTTCTCAAGAGGCAGGTCAGGTGGTCTGGTATTCCCATCTCTTTCAGAATTTTCCAGTTTCTTGTGATCCACACAGTCAAAGGCTTTGGCATAGTCAATAAAGCAGAAATAGATGTTTTTCTGGAACTCTTTTGCTTTTTCAATGATCCAGCGGATGTTGGCAATTTGATCTCTGGTTCCTCTCAGTTTTCTAAAACCAGCCTGAACATCTGGAAGTTCATGGTTCACATATTGCTGAAGCCTGGCTTGGAGAATTTTGAGCATTACTTTACTAGCATGTGAGATTAGTGCAATAGTGTGGTAGTTTGAGCGTCCTTTGACATTGCCTTTCTTTGGGATTGGAATGAAAACTGACCTTTTCCAGTCCTGTGGCCACTGCTGAGTTTTCCAAATTGGCTGAATATTGACTGCAGTACTTTCATAGCATCATCTTTTAGGATTTGAAATAGCTCACCTGGAATTCCTGTTGTTTTTGAGGTTGCATCCAAGTACTGCATTTCAGACTTTTTTGTTGACTATGATGACTACTCCTTTTCTTTTAAGGGATTCCTGCCCACAGTAGTAGATATAATGGTCATCTTAGTTAAATTCACCCATTCCAGTCCATCTTAGTTCACTGATTCCTAGAATGTTGACGTTCACTCTTGCCATCTCCTGTTTGACCACTTCCAATTTGCCTTGATTCATGGATCTAACATTCCAGGTTCCTGTGCAATATTGCTGTTTACAGCATTGGACCTTGCTTCTATCACCAGTCACATCCACAACTGGGTATTGTTTCTGCTCTGGCTGCATCCCTTCATTCTTTCTGGAGTTTTTTCTCTACTGATCTCCAGTAGCATATTGGGCACCTACTGACCTGGGAAGTTCATCTTTCAGTGTCCTATCTTTTTGCCTTTTAATACTGTTCATGGGGTTCTCAAGGCAAGAATACTGAAGTGGTTTGCCATTCCCTTCTCCAGTAGACCACATTCTGTCAGACCTCTCCACCATGACCTCTCCATCTTGGGTGGCCCCACAGGGCATGGCTTAGTTTCATCGAGTTAGACAAGCTGTGGCCCGTGTGATCAGATTGGCTAGTTGTCTGTGATTGTGGTTTCAATCTGTCTGCCTTCTGATGCCCTCTTGCAATGCCTGCTGTCTTACTTGGGTTTCTCTTACCTTGGACGTGGGGTATCTCTTCACAGCTGGACCAGTAAAGAGCAGCCACTGCTCCTTACCTTTGGCGTGGGGTAGCTCCTCCTGGCCGCTCCTTGGGCGTGGGGTAGCTCCTGTGCCTTTCCACGGCTGCCGCTCCTGTGCCATTGCGCAGGCACCACTCCTATCACGGTTATCCAAGTCTATGCCCCAACAAGTAACGCTGAAGAAGCTGAAGTTGAACAGTTCTATGAAGACCTCTAAGACCTTATAGAACTAACACCCCCCAAAATGTTCTTTTCATTATAGGGGACTGGAATGCAAAAGTAGGAGGTCAAGAAATACCTGGAGTAACAGGCAAATTTGGCCTTGGAGTACAGAATGAAGCAGGGCAAAAGCTAATAGACTTTTGCCAAGAGAATGCACTGGTCATAGCAAACACCCTCTTCCAACAACACAAGAGAAGACTCTACACATGGGCATCACCAGATGGTCAATACCGAAATCTGATTGATTATATTCTTTGCAGCCAAAGATGGAGAAGCTCTATACAGTTAGCAAAGGCAAGACCAGGAGCTGACTGTGGCTCAGATCATGAACTCCTTATTGGCAGACTCAGACTTAAATGGCAAAAAGTGGGGAAAACCACTAGACTATTCAGGTATGACCTAAATAAAATCCCTTATGATTATACAGTGGAAGTGAGAAATAGATTTAAGGGACTAGATCTGATAGACAGAGAGCCTAATGAACTATGGATGGAGGTTCATGACATTGTACAGAAGACAGGGATCAAGACGATCCTCAAGAAAAAGAAATACAAAAAAGTAAAATGTCTGTCTGGGGAGGCCTTACAAATAGCTGTGAAAAGAAGAGAAGTGAAAAGCAAAGGAGAAAAGGAAAGATATAAGCATCTGAATGCAGAGTTCCAAAGGATAGCAAGGAGAGATAAGAAAGCCTTCCACAGCGATCAATGCAAAGAAATAGAAGAAATACAATAGGAAAGACTAGAGATATCTTCAAGGAAATGAGAGATATCAAGGGAACATTTCATGCAAAGATGGGCTCAATAAAGGACAGAAATGGTATGGACCTAACAGAAGCAGAAGATATTAAAAAGAGGTGGCAAGAACACACAGAAGAACTATACAAAAAAGATCTTCATGACCCAGATAATCATGATGGTGTGATCACTCACCTAGAGCCAGACATCCTGGAATGTGAAGTCAAGTGGGCCTTAGCAAGTATCACTAGGAACAAAACTAGTGGAGGTGACAGAATACCAGTTGAGCTATTTCAAATCCCCAAAGATGATGCTGTGAAAGTGCTGTACTCAATATGTCAGCAAATTTGGAAAACTCAGCAGTGGCCTCAGGACTGGAAAAGGTCAGTTTTCATTCCAATCCCAAAGAAAGGCAATGTCAAAGAATGCTCAAACTATTGCACAACTGGACTCATGTCACGTGCTAATAACTGCTGCTGCTACTGCTAAGTCACTTCAGTCGTGTCCGACTCTGTGCGACCCCATAGACTGCAGCTCACCAGGCTCCCCTGTCCCTGGGATTCTCCAGGCAAGAATACATGAGTGGGTTGCCATTTGCTTCTCCAATGCATGAAAGTGAAAAGTGAAAGTGAAGTCGCTCAGTCGTGTCTGACTCTTAGCGACCCCATGGACTGCAGCCTACCAAGCTCCTCTGCCCATGGGATTTTCCAGGCAAGAGTACTGGAGTGGGGTGCCATTGCCTTCTCCTACATGTTAGTAAAGTAATGGTCAAAATTCTTCAAAGCCAGGCTTCAGCAATACGTGAACCATGAACTTCCAGATGCTCAAGCTGGTTTTAGAAAAGGCAAAGGAACCAGAGATCAAATTGCCAACATCCCATGGATCATCAGAAAAGCAAAAGAGTTCCAGAAAAACATCTATTTCTGCTTTATTGACTATGCCAAAGCCTTTGACTGTGTGGATCACAATAAACTGTGGAAAATTCTGAAAGAGATGGGAATACCAGAACACCTGACCTGCCTCTTGAAAAACCTATATGCAAGTCAGGAAGCATCAGTTAGAACTGGACATAGAACAACAGACTGGTTCCAAGTAGGAAAAGGAGTACTCAAGGTTGTATATTGTCACCCTGCTTATTTAACTTTTATGCAGAGTACATCATGAGAAACTTGGGGCTGGATGAAGCACAAGCTGGAATCATGATTGCTAGGAGAAATATCAATAACCTCAGATATGCAGATGACAATACCCTTATGGCAGAAAGTGAAGAAGAAAGAAAGAGCCTCTTCATGAAAGTGAAAGAGGAGAGTGAAAAAGTTGGTTTAAAGCTCAACATTCAGAAAACTAAGATCATGGCATCTGGTCCATCACTTCATGGGGAATAGATGGGCAAACAGTGGCTGACTTTAATTTTTGGGGCTCCAAAATCACTGTAGATGGTGACTGCAGCCACCAAATTAAAAGATGCTTACTCCTTGAAAGGAAAGTTATGACCAATCTAGACAGCATATTAAAAAGCAGAGACATTACTTTGTCAACAAAGGTCCATCTAATCAAGGCTCTGACAGTAAACCGTCTGTCTACAATGTGAGAGACCCGGGTTTGATCCCTGTGTTGGGAAGATCCCCTGGAGAAGGAAATGGCAATTCAGTCCAGGACTATTGCCTGGAAAATCCCATGGACAGAGGAGCCTGGTAGGCTACAGTTCATGGGGTCACAGAGAGTCAGACACGACTGAGTGACTTCACTTCATGTATGGATGTGAAAGTTGGACTATAAAGAAAGCTGAGTGCAGAAGAATTGATGCTTTTGAACTGTGTTGGAGAAGACTCTTGAGAGTCCCTTGGACTGCAAGGAGATCCAACTTGTCCATCCTAAAGGAAATCAGTCCTGGGTTTTCATTGGAAGGACTGATGTTTAAGCTGAAAGTCCAGTATTTTGGTCACCTGATATGAAGAGGTTACTCATTCGAAAATACCCTGATGTTGGGAAAGATTGAAGACAGGAGGAGAAGGGGACAACAAAGGATGAGGTGGTTAAGTTGCATCGCCGACTCAATGGACATGAGTTTGGGTAAACTGCCAGAGTTGGTGATAAACAGGGAGGCCTGGCGTACTGTGATTCATGGGGTTTGAAGAGTTGGACATGACTGAGTGAACTGAAATGAACTGAGCCTGGAATTCCACCTCCTCCACTAGCTTTGTTCGTAGTGATACTTCCTAAGGCCAACTTGACTTCACATTCCAGGATGTCTGGCTCTAGGTGAATGATCACACCATTGTGATTATCTGGGTCATGACGATCTTTTTGTACAGTTCTGTGTATTCTTGCCACCTCTTCTTAATATCTTTTGCTTCTGTTAGGTCCATAACATTTCTATCCTTTATTGAGCTCATCTTTGCATGAAATGTTCCCTTGGTATCTCTCATTTCCTTGAAGAGATCTCTAATCTTTCCTATTCTATTGTTTTCTTCTATTTCTTTGCATTGATTGCTGAGGAAGGTTTTCTTGTCTCTCCTTGCTATTCTTTGGAACTCTGCATCCAAATGGGTGTATCTTTCCTTTTCACCTTTGGTTTTCACTTCTCTTCTTTTCACAGCTATTTGTAAGGCCTCCTCAGACAGACATTTTACTTTTTTGTATTTCTTTTTCTTGAGGATCATCTTGATCTCTGTCTTCTGTACAATGTCATGAACCTCCATCCCTCTTTTCACATATAGAGCCGTGCATCTTGAGCTCCAAATTTGGAGGCAAAATATAACAAATTTTTCCTTGCATATTGTTTTAGTAATGTCTAAAATTTGCTAACAAACCCCATTTCACTTTTATAGCACATCGGCTGGTGAACACTAAAAAAATAATGCAGACCACATCTTAACTCCACTAGGGATTCAACCTGGCCTATTTGAATTTGAATGTTCTCTGAGCTCAGGTCACATAAAGATATTATCATCACCTCATTGTTCAAAGCACCTGGCTAGGGAACCTGGAGTGTGAACAATTGCTGAATGACAAATGCTGTAAGCACCGGCCTGCCTTGCCTAATTATACAGCTGTCATGGTGCACTGGGCAATTTTTCTTTCCAGGATCTCCTCCCCTCTGCCCGACTTCAAACCACATAGTAAAGAGAAAAATCCACAGAGTCTGCATTAGGGTTTTTGGAGCGACCACAATGCTATCATAGTATCAGGCTGCAGGAGACGCAGAAGCCATTTCTAGAGTGTGGTTGACTCATATGTTGCGCTTGGGTTGTCCTAGGTATCAGACAAAGGTGCTGTTCATCAGGGCCGTGTGTATAGAGGACCTTGACTCAGGCTCCCTGGATCATTTGCTCTGTGTTTCACTTCCTAGCTTTGTCCTCTACTTCTTCTTTTTTTTTTTTTTTTAATTTTTACTTTATTTTACTTTACAATACCGTATTAGTTTTGCCATACATTGACATGAATCCACCATGGGTGTATATGAGATCCCAATCCTAAATCCCCCTCCCACCTCCCACCCCATATCCTCTCTCTGGATCATCCTCGTGTACCAGCCCCAAGCATCCTGTATCCTGTATCGAACATAGGCTGGTGCTTCATTCTTACATGATAGTATACATGTTTCAATGCCATTCTCCCAAATCATCCCACCCTCTCCCTCTCCCACAGAGTCCAAAAGTCCGTTCTATACATCTGTGTCTCTTTTGCTGTCTCGCATACAGGGTCATCATTGCCATCTTTCTAAATTCCATATATATGTGTCGGTATACTGTATTGGTGTTTTTCTTTCTGGCTTACTTCACTCTGTATAATAGGTTCCAGTTTCATCCATCTCATTAGAACTGATTCAAATGAATTCTTTTTGATGGCTGATGTCCTCTACTTCTTTAAAGTGGCAGAAAGGAGACTGTGACTCTACATGGTTTGTCACAGAGCTGAGGTGGGGGGAGCGGGGCGGTGGGAGGCAAAGTTGAAAGTTCAAGTCCTAAGCTTTCTAAGGTATTGTCGGGACCAGTAAAACACTAGGCACTGTGGCAAGAGTGACTGGAAGTATAAACCAAGGGCAGGGAAATACTTTCTTTAGAGATGACTTTAACCTATAGTATGAAACTTGATTATTTGCTTTCATTGGGAACCATTGTAAACCTCTTGTGATGCTGAGAGCATAATCATAGAAAGAAAAGTTCCTATCACCATCACTTCACTTCACTTCAGTAGCTCAGTCGTGTCCGACTCTTTGCGACCCCATGAATGGCAGCATGCCAGGCCTCCCCATCCATCACCAACACCCGGAGTTCACTCAGACTCACATCCATTGAGTCTGTGCTGCCATCCAGCCATCTCATCCTCGGTCGTCCCCTTCTCCTCCTGCCCCCAATCCCTCCCAGCATCAGAGTCTTTTCCAATGAGTCAACTCTTCGCATGAGGTGGCCAAAGTACTGGAGTTTCAGCTTTAGTACCACTCCTNGTGCTGCCATCCAGCCATCTCATCCTCGGTCGTCCCCTTCTCCTCCTGCCCCCAATCCCTCCCAGCATCAGAGTCTTTTCCAATGAGTCAACTCTTCGCATGAGGTGGCCAAAGTACTGGAGTTTCAGCTTTAGTACCACCATGGGCAGCATAAAAAAGCCTTTGCAGATAGGTAACACTATGTGGTTCAAGTTGATGGGAATCCATGGATTCTGGCCAAAAAATGGCCAGAGATTAGTAGACAGACTACATTTTCTGTACCTTATTTATTTCCATTTAAATGTGTATTGGTTCTTGCCTGCCTGTTGGCACTTATCTTAGAAAGCTGGTGGCAGAAGATGGGACTGGTGATATTATTTGTCTCCTGACGTTGGTTTTAAAGTATTCCTCAGGTGATCAGTTTTAGGATTCAGAATAGTATTAACCATGTATTCTATTTTCTTATGATCCATTAACTACACTCTACATACTAGAGAAGCTTCATAAACACTTGCTAATTAGCACGTGACAAAATGTTTTATTAAAGTCATGATGTCAACAAACGTGTGTGTGGGGGTGTGTGTGTGTGTATAATTTCCATTTACTCAGTTCTTCAGTTAATATGTATTTACTAGGCATATACTTGTGCTAGGATTTTTGCTCAAATCTGGAATGTATTAAGTTGTAAGAAATTATTACAATATTGAATTCGACAGAAATTATATAATGTAATAATCTAAATATATATCGACCAAACTATGATTGCTTATTCCAACATTATACTTATTTAGGAGTTACCATTTTGTTCTTGCATGAATATACCCAAATTCAATTATGCAGAGACTCAGAGAATGAAAACTTAGTTTTCTTGTGGAAACGATACATTTTCCCTCCCTTCTTTCTGTTTCTCTTTATTATATCTGTTTTTAATCTGTGGTTTATTCTCCTAACATATCAAAGACTATGAATATCAGAGGGTCACATACCTTTTTTTCCTTGATTTTTTTTTTTTATACAATACACTTAATTTCCTTAAAACCACTATTTTTCATTTCATCTCTAAGGAACTTTTATGACTCCAATGTTTTTGAAAAGTTTCTCTGCAAGCTCAGTGAAGCTGTATGGGTTAACTCAAGGCAAAAAGATGTGAGCAGAATTGGGTGCTGCTTAGCAGGTGTACTTTAAAGGGAACATTCACAAAATTCCTTCTTTCTTCCTCCATTCTCCTGCCTGGAACACAGCTTTCATGTGTGGAATCCTAGCAGCCATTTTGAATCATGAGTAGAAGCACCACTTCCTAGGAATGATGGCATAACAATGAGATGAAAAGAGCCTTTGTATCAGCTGAGATGCTTATCTCCTGACTTCTTCATGTGAGGGAGGAAACTTGTGTTATCTTGTTTCAGTAACCTTGTTTTGGGTTTTCTGTGGTGCCTCAGAGGTTAAAGCATCTGCCTGCAATGCAGGAGACCTGGGTTCAATCCCTGGGTCGGGAAGATCCCCTGAAGAAGGAAATGGCAACCCACTCCAGTATTCTTGCCTGGAGAATCCCATGGACGGAGGAGTCTCGTGGGCTACAGTCCACGGGGTCACAAAGAGTCGGACACGATTGAGCAACTTCACTTTCAATTGAATCTAATTGTAACAGATTCTTCAGTTCAGGTCAGTCACTCAGTCGTGACCAACTCTTTGCAACCCCATGAATTGCAGTACTCCAGGCCTCCCTGTCCATCACCAACTTGAGAAGTTCACTCAAACTAACGTCCATCAAGTCGGTGATGCCATCCAGCCATCTCATCCTCTGTCATCCCCTACTCCTCCTGTTCCCAATCCCTCCCAGCATCAGGCTCTTTTCCAATGAGTTAACTCTTCTCATGAGGTAGCCAAAGTATTGGAGTTTCAGCTTCAGTATCGGTCCTTCCAATGAACACCCAGGACTAATCTCCTTTAGGATGGAATTGTTGGATCTCCTTGCAGTCCAAGGGACTCTCAAGAGTCTTCTCCACAGCACAATTCAAAAGCATCAATTTTTTGGCGCTCAGATTTCTTCACAGTCCAACTTTCACAACCATACATGACCACTGGAAAAACCATAGTTTTGTCTAGACGGACCTTTGTTGGCAAAGTAATGTCTCTGCTTTTTAATATGCTGTCTAGATTGGTCATAACTTTCCTTCCAAGGAGTAAGTGTCTTAACTTCATGGCTGTGATCACCATCTGGAGTGACTCTGGAACCTCTAAAAATAAAGTCTGACACTGTTTCCACTCTTTCCCCATCTGTTTCCCATGAAGTGATGGGACCAGAAGCCATGATCTTCGTTTTCTGAATGTTNGTTTGCTATGACCAGTGTGTTCTCTTGGCAAAAGTCTATTAGCCTTTTCCCTGCTTCATTCTGTACTCCAAGGCCAAATTTTCCTGTTACTCCAGGTGTTTCTTGACTTCCTGCTTTTGCATTCTAGTCCCCTATAGTGAAAAGGACATCTTTTTGGGGTGTTAGTTCTAGAAGGTCTTCATAGAACTGTTCAACTTCAGCTTCTTCAGCATTACCTGTGGGGGTAAAAGGGTTGGATTATTGTGATATTGAATGGTTTGCCTTGGAAATGAACAGAGATCATTCTGTCATTTTTGAGATTGCATCCAAGTACTGCAGGCTATGGTTTTTCCTGTGGTCATGTATGGATGTGAGAGTTGGACTGTGAAGAAGGCTGAGCACTGAAGAATCGATGCTTTTGAACTGTGGTGTTGGAGAAGACTCTTGAGAGTCCCTTGGACTGCAAGGAGATCCAACCAGTCCATTCTGAAGGAGATCAGCCCTGGGATTTCTTTGGAGGGAATGATGCTAAAGCTGAAACTCCAGTACTTTGGCCATCTCACGCGAAGAGTTGACTCATTGGAAAAGACTCTGATGCTGGGAGGGATTGGGGGCAGGAGGAGAAGGGGACAACCGAGGATGAGATGGCTGGATGACATCACGGACTCGATGGATGTGAATCTGAGTGAACTCCGGGAGATGGTGATGAACAGGGAGGCCTGGCGTGCTGCGATTCATGGGGTCGCAAAGAGTCGGACACGACTGAGCGACTGAACTGAGTGCATTTCGGACTCTTTTGTTGACCCTGATGGCTACTCCATTTGTTCTAAGCCATTCCTGCCCACAGTAGTAGATATAATGTTTATCTGAGCTAAATTCACTCATTCTAGTCCATTTTAGTTTGCTGATTCCTAGAATGTGGACGTTCACTCTTACCATCTCCTGTTTGACCACTTCTAATTTGCCTTGATTCATGGACCTAACATTCCAGGTTCCTATGCCATATTGCTCTTTACATTATTGGACCTTGCTTCTATCACCAGTCACATCCACAACTGGGTATTGTTTTTGCTTTGGCTGCATCACTGCATTTTTTTCTAGAGTTATTTCTCCACTGATCTCCAGTAGCATATTGGGCACCTACCGACCTGGGGAGTTCCTCGTTCAGTATCCTATCATTTTGCCTTTTCATACTGTTCTTGGGGTTCTCAAGGCAAGAATACAGAAGTGGTTTGCCATTCCCTACTGTAGTGGACCACATTCTGTCAGACCTCTCCACCATGACCCGCCCATCTTGGGTGGCCCCACACGGCATGGCTTAGTTTCACTGGAT
Organism: Cephalophus harveyi; assembly: GCA_006410635.1. Lineage (NCBI taxonomy): Eukaryota > Metazoa > Chordata > Mammalia > Artiodactyla > Bovidae > Cephalophus > Cephalophus harveyi. The sequence continues at coordinate 80,062 of SJYT01018107.1, read as the reverse complement.
TTTACTGTCTCCTAATTTACCCTACTGTTGTTGCTTAGTCACTCAGTCATATCTGACTTTTTGTGACCTCATAGACTGTAGCCCACCAGGCTCCTCTGTCCATGGGATTTCCAGGCAAGAATAATGGAGTGGGCTGCCATTTCTCTCTCCAGGGGATCTTCCCAACCAAGAGATTGAACCCACATCTTCTGCATTGGCAGGCAGATTCTTTACCACTGAGCCACCCTAGAAGCTCATATTTATGCTGACATTAATATTTAAATAAAAAAAAAAGTCATGAAAAAAATGTTCCTCAGCACTGACGGCTGGAGATAGAGTTATTCAAATGCCAGAAATGATGAGAAATTCTTAGTGGATTTAATGGAGGCTAAATGAAAAGAATCCCCCCACCCCCACCCCAAGGTAGAATACTAACTGCAATGGAGTTTTGTGGGTTTGTGAAAAACAAGAATAAGAAATTTGGACCTTAGGGACAATGGTAGAACCTCTCAAAAACCGACTGGAGACAGAGAAGGGTGTAAGATGATGAAGAATGCAGCAACTGGGGTCAGCAGAATTGAGATGAGAGTTTTGGGTGGCTGGATGACCTGAGCACAAGCTTCCAGAAGCACCAGTGGCAGCTGCTCTGGAAAAGTCATTTCCTGAAACTAAAGTGATCTTAATTGATGCAGCAGGAAGCTTATGGGGAAATCTGACCTGTAGATTCATGGATGTGAGTTGTCATTGTTCATTCGGTCAGTCATGTCTGACTCTGCAACCTCAAGGACTGCAACACGCCAGGCTTCCCTGTCCTTAACTATCAGAGTTGGCTCAAACTCATGTCCACTGAGTCAATGATGCCATCCAACAATCTCATCTTCTGTTTCCCCTTTCTCCTTTTGCCTTCAGTCTTTCCCAGCATCAGAGTCTTTTCCACTGAGTCAGCTCTCCACATCAGGTGGCCAAGTACTGGAGTTTGAACTACAGTGTCAGTCCTTCCAATGAATATTCATGGTTGATTTCCTTTAAGATTGACTGGTTTGATTTCCTTGCTGTCCAAGAGACTGTCAAGGGGTAGTTATATGAAAATGCCAGCTTTTGCAGGTGTCATAGTTCTAGAGAAGCAGCTTCTTGAGAGAGTGTGTTTCTTCCCTGATGTGGTGTGAGCTGGTAAGGATCGAGCCTGGGATCTTCAGGGCACTGGATGCAGAGGGCTGACATAAATGGTAAAGAAACGCTCCTTGAATAGTCAGGGAGGTTATTCCTGTTCCTGGAAGGATGTAGCCTCACACCTGGTCTAATCTTGGAATAGCAGCCTTACCAGAAACTCAGGTTGAAACCCTTTCCCCTACCTCTGTCACTATGACCTTCAAGCCCATCACCTGGAAGTCTGAAATGCATCCTCTAACTGAAGCCGAGACAAATCCTCCACCCTGTTTCTGAGGGAAATACCAGCCCTGGATAGGCTTCTTACTATTCCAATATGAGAAACTAGAGGGAAAAGTGGATCCTGTAAATAACTCTGAATCATAAAGAAATGAGCATGTAGTTTAAATAATCTGAATCTTAAATCTGAATGATCTGAATCTTAAATATTTTGAGTGTGTTCTTTTTAGCTTTCCTTTATTGTAAATTTAAATTTTTGTCTAAGTAATGTATTTAGTGATAGTTTAAAGATTTATAATTCCCTTCGCCTTTCCTCATTGCCAATTCTCATTCCTCTAAGGCAAGCGCCTATAACTCTTACTAGCTGCCTCCAAATGTAACCACCACATTATACTGTTCATTTTTAAGGTTTAGATATTATTTCCTATTGTTGGATATAAGTTCTTTCCCCCACATCTCTCACTGCAGTCATAGCAGCGCTTTATTAACCCGTATTCACACTATTCTGAGTATGTAAATAATGTTCACAATGGAGCCACTTTTGTGTCATTTGTATTATTATTTTTTTTTGTACAACTTTTTGTTTCAGCTAGAGGTAATAATTACCTTCTTTCTGTTTGTTTGCTTAGCATCTATGTGTCTATGACTAAAGTGAAAGTGAAGTCACTCAGTTGTGTCCGACTCTTTGTGACCCCATGAACTGCAGCCCACCAGGCTCCTCCGTCCATGGGATTTTCCAGGCAAGAGTACTGGAGTGGGTTGCCATGACTAAGTTATCACTAAACTCTCCAAATGAAAAGTAAATCTCCTTATTTTAGGCAAGTGGTTTNCGACTCTTTGTGACCCCATGAACTGCAGCCCACCAGGCTCCTCCGTCCATGGGATTTTCCAGGCAAGAGTACTGGAGTGGGTTGCCATGACTAAGTTATCACTAAACTCTCCAAATGAAAAGTAAATCTCCTTATTTTAGGCAAGTGGTTTTGGCACAGGCCTTCTGGTTACTCCATTCTCCTTCCCCATCTAGGTTCCTTGTACAGTTGTCATCCTGGGCTCTCCCTCTACCATTTTTCTGGATTTCCCATAGTTTCTAACTGTATGGGACTTCCAGTTTCCTAATTTCCATTTCTATCTTTCATGGTTTATGTCTGTGTTTTGATGGAGCACACCCACAAATGACTTCTTGCAAAGAGCAAGAGAGAGCATTTTTTTGAGGCCCAGAGAGTCTGAAACTGTCTTTATTTGGCTTCAACAAATGATTTATAATTTGGCTGGAATGAAGGTTCTGACTTGGAAATAATTGCCGACAGAATTTGGAAGACCCAGTGCGTGTGTGCTCAGACCTTGCTCCTTTATCATTTATCTCCGGATGTTGCTTAGTCAAATGCCATTCTCACTTGCCATTCTTCTAAAGCAACCTGTTATTTTTGGGTGGGACCTTTTGGCTCTTCTCTTTCTTCTTGGTGTCCTGAATTTCATAAAGATATTTCACATCATGGGTCTACTCTTTATCAGACACTTGGACTTTCATAATCTAGAAACCCATTTTCTTTAAAGAGGGAACCTTTTATTGTATTATTTCTTTGATAATTACTTGCTCTTTGTAAGTTAAAAATTTCCTCTTTCTGAAATTCCTATTATTTTGATGTTGGACCTCTGGGATCTTTTGTCTGATTGTGCCAATTTTTTTTTCTTCCTATTTCTATATTTTCTTGTGCACTTGCTTCACTTTCTGGAGATTTCCTCAGCTATCTCATTAGCTTCCTTCCCCCCTCCTTTTTAAAAAACACTTTAAGTTAATTGTTCTCTGAAAGTTCCCTTCTAAATGGCAACGTGTTCTTGTTTCATGATCCAGAGATCGTCTCTGATTAGAGACTAATAATACTGCTTTTTATTTTTTTAATTTTAACTTTATTTTACTTTACAATACCGTATTGGTTTTGCCATACATTGACATGAATCCACCATGGGTGTATATGAGATCCCAATCCTGAATCCCCCTCCCACCTCCCACCCCATATCCTCTCTCTGGATCATCCCCTTGTTCTCCATAGTGGCTGTACTAGTTTGCATTCCCACCAACAGTGTAAGAGGGTTCTCTTTTCTCCACACCCTCTCCAGCATTTATTGCTTGTAGACTTTTGGATCTCAGCCATTCTGACTGGTGTGAAATGGTATCTCATTGTGGTCTTGATTTGCATTTCTCTGATAATGAGTGATGTTGAGCATCTTTTCATGTGTTTGCTTTTTAAATTTGAAAATATTTTCCTGCTTGCTGCATTGTCTTTATTTCCTCCCAGTATATTTTATATTTATTTATTTTGGCGGATCTTTCCCGTTAGATGCTTTTCTCAAATATGTGGTGAACTTCAGCCATATGTTCACATTTGAAGTGAGGAGGCCTGTAGGCTGGTGCCCTCCAAGTGTCACTATATGAAGCTGTTTTGGAGGGATCATTTCTGTGAGGAAGCCCCCAGGTTCTTGCCTGGATATTGGAGGTTTCATAGCTTAACACGTATTGTTTGCGGGGATCCTCAACCCCATTCTCAGCATGGTATCTCATGTTCACCTTCAGCTATGCCTGAGGGCTCAAGATATGGGTTCTGGCTGATTTTCTTTCTCCAGGGACATAAAATCTCCTTTAGGGTAGGATAAGGTTCTTGGCTGAATATATGGAGTGTCAGAGCACATCTGTGGCAGAGATTTTCAAATATTTCTTCTGTTTTTAATTTTACCTTACAATTCTGCTTTTTGCAATACCTGGATGAATCAATTTATGAGACTCTGTAGGGTTGAGGGGTACAAAATTATCTTCTTGGNTAAAATCTCCTTTAGGGTAGGATAAGGTTCTTGGCTGAATATATGGAGTGTCAGAGCACATCTGTGGCAGAGATTTTCAAATATTTCTTCTGTTTTTAATTTTACCTTACAATTCTGCTTTTTGCAATACCTGGATGAATCAATTTATGAGACTCTGTAGGGTTGAGGGGTACAAAATTATCTTCTTGGTTCATTTTGTTCTTTTCCCGCAGTCTTAGGTTTCAGCTTTTTTAATTCACTGTACATACAGTTATGATCATACTATTTATACACAAAAGCATATTTTGAAAATTAGTAAAGGAAAGAGAAATACATCATATAAACTATTTTTTGATCTTGCATCTACTAGTAAAACATGGGTTCAATAAAATAAAATCTGCAAGATGAGATGATAATACAATAGATTTGAAACTGGAGCTGATTTGAAAGATGAGCAGAAACTTGAAATGAGTTACAAGAAAAAAATAGCTAAAGTAAACATTTAAGAACAGCATTAAAGAAGGCAATAAGAGTATAAATAACACCACTGTAAATTTAACCAAAATTATTGAATATATAACGGGCTTCCCTGGTGGCTCAGCCAGTAGAGTCTTCCTGCAATATAGGAGACCTGGGCTCGATCCCTGGGTCTGGAAAATCCCTTGAGAAGGGAATGGATCCTAGATATATGCTATGCTAGATAAAAATCTTCCAGGATTCTGAGATAATGACCAAGAAATAAGAGATGAAGTAAATAATTTGAAGGGTATATTACTGAGATCCCACTTATAAAAAGTAAATGTTACTGAAGGGGATGTCAGAATGAGTAGAAAGGAAGAAATAATTAAAAAACTAAATAACACTTGGCTGGGCTAGTGAATACAGCTCTGATTTTGCAAAGTGTATGAACTCAACAAATCCCCAGGAAATATTAATGAAAATAGCTCAACAAATAAATGTATTCTGATCAAAGTCTTAAACTTCAAGATAAAGAACAAAAGAAAACAAAGAATAATCTGATATGCATCTAGAAAGGCAAGACTGGTCATCTACATAAGAAAAAAAAAGCCAAGACATCCAGCCTCAGATTTTTCTTCTGTAGTAAGAAGCACCATAAGAATATGAAGTGATTTTCTAAGAGTTTTAAAGGGGAGAAAAGGTTGTAACAGAAGATTTCTATGCCATAGCTACATTTTATTCACATACAAAAGTAACAGAAACACTTTATTGGCTATACGATGACTCACTCACAAGGCATAAATTACATGTGCACGAAGTTTCCTAACAACTAAGAGATGAATCAGTTCAGTTCAGTTCAGTCGCTCAGTCATGTCTGACTCTTTGTGACCCCATGAACCGCAGCATGCCAGGCATCACCAACTACTGGAGTTTACCCAAACTCATGTGCGTTGAGTCAGTGATGCCATCTAACCATCTTATCCTCTGTCGTCCCCTTCTCCTCCTGCCTTCAATCTTTCCCAACATCAGGGTCCTTTTAAATGAGTCAGCTCTTCGCATCAGGTGGCCAAAATACTGGAGTTTCAGCTTCAACATCAGTCTTTCCAGTGAACACCCAAGACTGATTTCCCCTAGGATGGATTGGTTGGATCTCTTTGCAGTCCAAGAGATGAATAGCAGACACAAGCTCAAGAATAAGGAAGTAATGAAATACAGAAAAAAGAGGGCTATTATCATGAAAAATATTGACCTTACGTGGTAAATTAAGTAAACAATAAAATGTTAATAATTCTTAAAATGCATGTATTTTAAAGTAAGAGTGACTCTTTGAAAGCAAGAAACTAGACCTCAAACACTGGATTATACCACAAAAAGTGGTAGGAAGAAGTGAAAGTTTTCACTTTCTTATTTCAGAAATCTATCTAAAGTTAATAATTAGAGGAAAATATATTTTTATGCACAGTTGAAAAATGTGCAAGTGCTAGGTTAATTTCTTATAAATATTGAGAATGGGGAGAGGGAGAGACACGACCTGGATAAAATAGAAAGCAAATAAAACATCAAGGAAGGATTGAAAACACAGAAAGTAACAAAAGTGACAGAGTACAAAACTTGTATGGAAACATGTGCTATAATGGAAAACTCTGGCTTGTCTCCAGACAGCATACCTTTCTGTTTAATTCTAGCCTTGCGTTTTCTTTGCATTATTTTCTAACTCTAAGTTGTAGCTAACTAATAGCAAAGCAAATTAATTCTTGTCTATAAGCATGCAAATTCTGTCCTGACTTGGACAGTCAAACTACTTCTCTAGTCTCCTCCTCTCCCCCTAAAACATTACTTTGTCTCCATTTATACATTCATGTCAATATCTCTGATCCATAATGTCCGTTCTTCCTTCAGATCCTCTTTTGAACTGGTCATGACTATGCCTGGGTCCCTCATGAGTTAAATAATATCTTTAACTCCTGTTCCTTTCTCTGTTCCCCTGGGAGTCAGGATTGAACTTGTTTGGAAATTTTTCTTTTGGTGAAACTAATTATTTCAGATTAGTATATATTGAACAGTATCTTAGGCGAGTCAGACAGAAAAAGCAGGGTGGGTAATATTGCTGTATCACTGACAAGAATTGATGGCAACTAATAATAAACAGTTTGGGCTTCCCGTATGACTCAGATGGTAAAGAATTTGCCCGTAATGCAGGAGACCCAGGTTCAATGCCTAGGTCAGAAAGATCTTCTGGAGAAAGGAATGGCTACCCACTCCAGAGTTCTCAACTGGAGAATTCCATGGACAAAGGAGCCTGGTGGGCTGCTGTCCACGGGGTCACAAGGAGTCGGACACAACTGAGGAACTAACACTTTCACTTTTTTCAATAATAAATAGTAAAAAGAAAGTCAATGTAAGTATTTGAATTTTCAATCTGCTGTGAATTTATAATGAGTTATAAATATATTATTAAAATAGATAATGCAGAAAATGTCAAAAAGCAAGGAGAACTGATGAGTTATAATAGTAGTATGAATCTCTATTATACCTCTCCTTTGTACTTGAGGCATGAAACAGGTAGAATAAATAAATAAATAAATATCCAAGTAATACTATTGACAATATTGATTTATTGGTCATATATGGAACTTTGCATTCTATAAGTGGGTAATGACATAGCCTTGAAGTTTTCCCTCTGGTAAAGGAACTTTGCAGTCTCAGAAAGTTTGATGGAACCAGAAGAACAGAACCTACTAATTTCATTTAAAAATATATATACTCAACCAACAACCTCATCATACCCTGAATCTTACTATGTTCTCAAATTTTATCTTTAAGTTTCTCAGCTTGGCCCTCATTGAAGCCATCATAATGACTGATAGATTGATAAATAAATCCAAGAGATGTTTCTCTGAAAAGAAAATAGTTCAGTTCAGTTCAGTTGCTCACACGTGTCCAACTCTGCGACCCCATGAACCACAGCACGCTAGGCCCAAACTCATGTCCATTGAGTCAGTGATGCCATCCAACTATCTCATCCTCTTTTGTCCCCTTCTCCTCCTGCCTTCAGTCTTTCCCAACATCAGGGTCTTTTCAAATGAGTCAGCTCTTCGCATCAGGTGGCTAAAATATTGGAGTTTCAGCTTCAGCATCATTCCTTCCAATGAACACCCAGGAATGATTTCCTTTAGGATGGATTGGTTGGATCTCCTTGCAGTCCAAGGTCTTCTCCAACACCACAGTTCAAAAGCATCAATTCTTCTGCACTCAGCTTTCTTTATAGTCCAACTCTCACATCCATACTTGACTACTGGAAAAACCATAGCCTTGACTAGATGGACATTTGTTGACAAAGTAAACAAAGTAATGTCTCTGCTTTTTAATACGCTGTCTAGGTTGGTCATAACTTTCCTTCCAAGGAGTAAGTGTCTTTTAATTTCATGGCTGCAATCACCATCTGCAGTGACTTTGGAGCCCCCCAAAAATAAAGTCAGCCACTGTTTCCCCATCTAAAATAGACAAACCCCTAGATAATACAATACAAAGAAAAATAGAAAATAAAATGACCTTGTGTATATTTACTTCTTGTTTAACTTGAAATGAAGAGTGCAGATAGTAGCTAGACTTACCCTGGTGATCATTTTGCAGTGTATAGAATTATAAAATCACTATGTTGTGTAACAGGAACTAGCACAATTGTTGTCGGTTAATTATGCTTCCCAAAATAAACAGAAGAAAACACATAGAAAAAGAAATCAGATTGACTGTTATTAGAGGCATTGGTTGGGAGGGGGGGTAATTTGACAAGAAAAGTAAAGAACCTGATATATATACAATGATTTATGCCAAAGAAGCTTTATTCGAGCACCAGTTGTAAGTTATAAAACTGAAATAATCAAAATGTTCAATTCAATAATACAATGCTTTTGTATTATACTATACATTTTTTTACTTAATCAAATTTCGTCCTACCATTAAGAAAAATATTGTAGAGAAGCAATTAGTAACATGGAAAATATCCACAGTAGGTTATTAAGTGGAAAAATATGACTGAAAAGTGCAGAGCATAATTTTATATTTGTAAAAAGTATAAATATGTGTATAAAATATATGAAAAAATATATACCAAAATATTACAAATCTTTTTTTCTGAGTAGAGATTAAAATCTTGTTTTCTTTATGTTCAACTGTATGTTCTAATTTTAAACTATAAAGACAGATGATCACAATGTTTAAAATCGATACCCCCATTAGTCATGTCCTCTGTTTTCTCCTTGCTCCACTTTCCTTTCTTTAGGAGTTTGCCCAGGTCACTCATGAGTGTGTGAGTAGGCACCTTGGCATCTCTTGTTAGGTAACAGCTGGTGGGGCCAGAAGTACACATTTGCCCCAAACTGGGCTCATTAGACCCTCTCTCCTGAGAATTTCAAATTTGGAAGAACCAGTCAGTTGGGCTTCCCTGGCGGCTCAAATGGTAAAGAATCTGCCTGTGATGCAGGAAACCTGGGTTTGATTCCTGGGTCAGGAAGGTCCTCTGGATAAGAGAATGTCAACCCATTCCAGTATTCTTGCCTGGAGAATCCCATGGACAGAGGAACCTTGTGGGCTACAGTCCATGGGGTCTTAAAGAGTCAGAAAGGACTAAACAACTAACACACCCTTGCAGTCAGTTAACTGTGAGAAGAAGGAAAATAGAAAAATAAATAGAAAAGGCTGGGGATCTGGGAGCTGTCATTGGAGTGCAGCTACTCAGCAGTCATTAGCACTGAGCAAGCAGGTGAGTTGGTCTGCAAAAAGAATCATTGACAACAAAAACAATGTATGCCATTTATTGTGCGTTCATCATGTGACAGTTATTCTTGTAAGTAAGCATCCTCTGTGAATTAAGTCATTCACAGGCAAGTCGAACCCTTGGGTAAATTTCTTTTTTTCTCATTCTATATATGAAGAAACTAAGGCACAGAGAGATGAGATGAATTGAAGAAGGATACAGAGGTCAGAGAGATGAATGGCCACACGATCTAAGGAAAACAGGGAGGAGAAGCATGGCTCCCTTGGGCCTCTGCGCTTTGCAGGTCCTAGTTCTCATTCCTTGTGGGACCCAGTTTTATTTCCCACTATCTGGTTTCAAGAAATACCTCTGATTCCTTAAGCTATACTCCTTGTCCTTTACAAGCCTGAATGGATAACAGCCTCATGAGATCTACTTAACCGTGGCTAAGGAGGAATGGATGCTGTGGGTGATTACATATAAAGTGTCTTTGATATGTTTGAATTTTTTTCATTTTACTTTTCAATACAGCCAAAAACTGGGAATAAGCTCTGTACGATTAGTGGCATCTGTTCTCTCAACTCACAAATAATTATAAAGAGTATTCAAAATATGCCCATTAAGGAGAAGGTACTCATTGAAAAAAGTACTTGACAGATTAAATCTCTAGCTACTCTTTCACTTCCCCACCTGATGCATAGTTACGTCAATGTTTATACACAATTTTAGGGAAAGCTAACATATTTTAGGGTGGTTACCAACGTCCAGAGCTGCTTTTTTTAAAATTGCATTTTCTTTAGTTTACATATTGGTGCAATGTTGAATTAACTTCATCTAACCACAATGATAGTAAACATTTTACTATATCCATTTTCTAGACTAGCTTTGTCAGTTTCTGGATACAAGGCAATTGGTGGTGGCCTAAAGAGCATTGCTAGGAAAGGAATACAAAGATGGGAGCCTCATAAATGACTTTTAATGGCATCAAAAATACTTTTGTTGCTTAGTCATTAAGTCATGTCTGACTGTCTTGCAACCCTAGGGACTATAGACTGCCGAGCTCCTCTGTCCATGGGATTTTTCAGGCAAGAATACTGAATGAGTTGCCATTTCCTTTTCCAGGAGATCTTCCTGACCCAGGGACCAAACCCACGTCTCTTGCATCTCCTGCACTGGCAGGAATATTCTTTTCCAGTGAACCGCCTGGGAAGCCCCAAAATACTTTTAGAAGTTGTGAAAACTGGATAAGAAACTTGCTTCTTTGAGATCAACACTTGGACTCTTCTTCCTAGATTTTATGATATCCTGGGCTGTGAAGTTTTTTTTTTTTTTTTTAATGCAGGATTTTAATTCTGGAGATACTTTGTATTTGAGAGTGGTGAAATTATTGAAAAATTATTGAAAAATAATTAATATTTGCCTTGGAGAATTGGGTAGTGTTTCTTTCCCTTATTTTGGTATAAAAAAATGGCCTTTAAAACAGCTAGATGGCTATTCTTACCTAGAGGACTCAAAGAACAGTTAGTGGCCAAATATTCATATGAAAACGGAAGCTTTCAGTTAATCATCTGGATGTTTTGTCTACATGAGGGAAAAATCTGTGGATGTTTCCAAATGTTGGAAAAGAAATATTTGGAACATCCAGATGTTTGACCTAGTGCAGTTCAAACATCCAGTTGTTGGACCAAATTTTCCCATCCGGATGTTTTGGCATCAAGTAGACCCAGCCACGGTTATAGGAATTCAAAAATGATACCTAGTGTCACAGAAAATTATTTTGGGGAAAACATAGTGCACCAAAGTGTGAAAGTTCTAGATGAACATAATCATTAAGAGTGGGAAGAATGGAGGAGGGGATTATACTACCGACCAACCAGGTTGTGTCACTGTTAAGTGTTAGTCACTCAGTCGTGTCCAACTCTTTGCGACCCCATGGACTGTAGCCTGCCAGGCGCCTCTGACCATGGAATTCTCCAGGCAAGAATACTGGAGTGGGTTGCCATCCCCTTCTCCAGGGAATCTTCCTGACCCAGGGACTGAACTCAGGTCTCCTGCATTGCAGGCAGATTCTTTACTGTCTGAGCCACCAGGGAAGCCAGGTTGCATCATTACTAAATTGTCAGAAAGAATGTTCTCTTGTGGAGGGTCTAATAATTAGGAATAATAAACATAAGCTGGTGGCCCTTACTGATTAAAAGGAAGCCAGTAGCACTTTCAGTGTTTACAAAACTTGAAAGATGTGGAAAGGGACATCCTCTGCTTTGAAATGAGTTGAAAATTCTAAGCTTCATGGAAAGGAGCTAGGAGAGTTTAGTTTCCTCCACTCATTTTATTGGGCTCAGACTAATGTGACCCTGAAGTGTCTCCAATTACAATGTTCTTAACTTGTGGGAATCAGCCTAATAAAAATACTGTAAAGAAATATAGCTCATCCTGCAGCTGTGGGCCGGCTGTGTAGATTACCATGGTACAGGAGTAAGGGTCGGTCTCCAAAAAGCAGATTCCATTTTCTGCACGGCAGTAACATGAACTTGAATGGAGGCGTTAAATAAGAAGACAATGTTTGGATTCTGATTAAGATCCTAAAATCTGATTTTTAGCCAACGTGTTATTGGCGAAGAACAGCAATGCCATAAATAAAATAGCCACAGATGGATCTGGATATCTGTTATGAGCAACCATCAAGAAAATGCTTTTATTTTAATTGATTGATACTGAACAAGAGTAGTATTCAGCCAAAACCTTACTGCTAGTCCTGTTGTAATTATTTTTTTAACCAGTTCACCACTGCATTCCAGGGGAATATCAAGACCTCCTATGGAGGCGCCTGGTACAACATCCGCACCTGATATGTGTTTGGCTTTGCATACCATGCCTGAAATTGTTCAAGAAATTAATCTCTTTTTTAGTTACAAAAGCATAGCTTATTAAAAAGTAACCTAGATGTGATCTGTGTTTCTTATTTCAAGCTAACAGTCTTCAGAGAACCTGGGGTTGGGTTAAATTCAGAAATAATATGGGCTGTCATTGTTTGTAGGATGGGAATGACTGAAAGCCAATGCTGACTTTCCAAGGAATGTATCCAGAGAATGGAGGAGGAATTGCTTTCTGAAGAATTAGACTTTGGCTTAATTTGAGAAAGTATCTCAAAAAATTCTTCATACTACAGCTAAAGTTACCCAAGTATGATTCTATATATATATATATATATATATACACAAACACACGTGTGTGTGTGTGTGTGTGCCTATATATGTGGGCTTCCCTGATAGCTCAGCTAGTAGGGTCAGGAAGATCCCCTGGAGAAGGGATAGCCTACCCACTCCAGTATTCTTGGGCTTCCCTGGTAGCTTAGTTGGTAAAGAATCCACCTACAATGAGGGAGACTGGGGTTCAATCCCTGGGTTGGGAAGATCCCCTGGAGAAGGGAATGGCCACCCACTCCAGTATTCTGGCCTGGAGAATTCCATGGACAGAGGAGTTTGGCAGGCTTGGCAGTCCATGGGTTGCAAAGAATCAGACATGACTGAGTGACTTTCACTTCATTTCACACACACACACACACACACACACACATACATATATGTATACACACACATGGCCTACATCATTGTAATGCTCTCCATTATTGATATGCCAGTGATAACATCCAACATTGTTTAATTTTAACAGAAACAGGAAACATGACTTTGGTTCTGATAATGCTTTCATGGGAGGTGGAGGAAGAAATACAATGAGTAGACAAATTTTTTGGTACCAAGTGAGATGCTAGCCATAACTTTTTCCTCTGATGAGAAAGGTACTTTATACCTTTGCATGCCAACTAACTGGAAAAATATTCCTACAATACTGTGTCTAGATTTGTTATAAGAGAACTGGAAATGATGAGGATCAGGGAGAGACCATGGTCATTATTGGGAATGCATATTATAGTGGATAAGGGCAAACTAGAGGCAAGTGGCTTGGGTGAGAATCTTGGTTTTAGCTTTTCTGGCTGTTGGACCTCATAAGCGCTTTAAGCCTCAGTTTTCTCATCTGCAAAATGGGGATGATAACAGGTGTCCTAGTTCCTAGGTTTGCAGCAAAGATTAAAAAAAGGGAGTACAAGTAAAGCTCTTAGATCAATGCCACATATGCAAATAACTTCTGAAGCCAAAGTATACAAACCCAAGAGCATTGAATCAAAAGGTGTGTGATCTCTGAGATGGGAATAATGGGAACAGAAGAAGCTATATAATAAGATGTTATGATCAGAAATAAAATGAGAGATGTTTTGACACTTAATGACATTCTAAAAGATTGGGCGGCAGTGAGATGCACACATGTGTCTGCAGAAAATGTGGTGAGGAGGTGGGGGAGGGTTGGGCAAGGGAGATCAATCTCACAGCTTTCAATTAGCAGCCCGTGGGCGGGAGAGAAGACTGAAGTTCACAGGGAAGGAACTGGCTGATATTATTATTATTTTTTGATGCAGCATTCCAGAAAACATAATCAATGGCATCCGTCCAGTTCCCATTTAGTAACCAAAGAAGTAGCTGCAGCTGTTTTTTGTGCCTGGTGGTGCCAGTTTGATAGTGTATAATCATATTTGCATAAAGATAAAAAGGAAGGTGTTATAGAACACAGTTAAGCCTATGGTTTCACCATGAATTAAAGGTAATTTCAGACTAATTAGGTATAATTTGTTAAGGAATTCTTCCCAGCAATGATGACTCTGATTTTGTAATTACAGGACAATGCTTACTGTGGCTTTCAAGGCAGGGGAAAGCACACCCGAGGGGGTCGTGTCCCACACTAGGAGGATATAATGGTGCCACAAAAGACAGGTGTTTTGTCAGATTTCAGCCACACACTTTCACACCTGCAACGCATTAACCACAGCAGCAACATTAATGAAGGCCAGGTGCCTGTTTTCTAGCTCAAATGAGAAACTGGCAGGAAGTTTGCTGTTTGCTACCTGAGGTCTACCTCGATCTCTGAAAGCCGGCCTTCTGGGTGACGGAGACGCTGAGCAGGGTGAGTAGGCTTTGGGGTGGCTTGGCCCTGGTGTCTCTTCTCCTGAGTGGGAGGACGGATGTATTGCAATGTGGACCTTCGTGGGATGGTAGTTCCCTGTTTTCTCACCCACCGTGCCACCCACCAGATTAAGCCATAAGATGGTGGGCAAGACTCTTATAGCATGAAGGGTCCTCTGGCTTTCTGAGCTGCAACCCTTTTTGTGTGGAATTCAGCCTCTAAGAGCCCTGAAAAGAACCGAGCTGCACAATCTACAGAATGATTTCTGGAAAGTGCAGTGTTATCAGCTCCTACCAGGGAAAGTTTGATTATAGTTACTTGAGTCTTTTCAGACTTGAAGTTTTGCTGTTCTATCCGGAAATGAGTAATGGAGGCCTTGAGCGAGCGTTTTCATTTTAATAAAACACAAGGTTTTCATTGTGTGTGGCTATGTCGTTGTAATGTTCTCTGCTATGAAATATAAAATCTTTGTGTCGCTCCCTTAAACAAATTCCTTAGCAGCAGAGAATTCCCCTGCTCTTTTTCTCTACTTTCCTTTGTTTCGTGACTTTTAGCTGCTGTTGTTTGCTCCTTGTATTGTCCAGCAGTTAAGTGAAAAGTTAATATTGTCTAAAGAAAACCACACAGAAACCACACACTCGAATTGAAAGTGGAGAAAAGAATGGGCAAGGTCTGGGTTCTCAGCAGCAGGAATATAATTATCAGACTCATTACAAGTGACTTCTGTCCAGTGGAAGTCCTCTAACAAAACAGCCTCTTTATTTTGGGAGATGGAAGGGTGGACAAATATCAAAATGTTTAATGCTGTATTTAAACCAGCACTAATTAAGCTGGAAAAGAATGGAATCGGAGACGTTTAGAGCAGCAGATGTAAATCTTGGAGTGGGAAGGACCTCTCAATGCTGGAGTTTTTTAACTCTTAAATCCCTGAAGTGAATGCATTGTCATCTGGGCCAAACCTGCAGAACGTATCTATTGAAGTGACCTGCTAGGAACCCAGATCCAAATCGTTCTTTCCCACTAATTTTGCAGTGTTTTTCAAGGTGCATTCCGAGTGAACTTGAGAGAAACTTTTAAGAGGCACTCCAGGGGTACCAGTATGGCTGGAAGGAGGTGTTTTGAGAAACTTAGGACTCTGATTTTCCCTCTCTCCCACATTCTCCTAACCTACAAGGAAAGCAGTTTTATTTTCTAATTTATTAATTGGAAAATTTTATTTTTTAGAGAAGTTTTAAATCAAAGAGAAGGTATAGAAATTTTCCATGTACTCCCTGTCCCCCAACATATATAGACTCTCCCATTATCAACATCACCCCCTGCCCCGTGTGGTCCATTTATTACAACTGGTGAACCTATACTGACACATCATAATCATCTAAACTCCATAGTTTACATTTAGGTTCACTCATGGTGTTGTGCATTTTATGGGTTTGAACAGATACACAATGACATGAATCCACCATTATAGTATCATACAGAGAAGTTTCTCCACCCTAACAAGCCACTGTGCTCTGCCTATTAAATCCCTGCTGCCCAATCCCTGGAAACCATTGAGTATTTTACTGTCTCTGTAGTTTTGCTTTTTCTGTGATGTCATATATTAGTTATAATTATACCATATATTGGAGAAAGCGATGGCACCCCACTCCAGTACTCTTGCCTGGAGAACCCCATAGATGGAGGAGCCTGGTGGGCTGCAGTCCATGGGGTCGCTAAGAGTCAGACACGACTGAGCGACTTCACTTTCACTTTTCACTTTCATGCATTGGAGAAGGAAATGGCAGCCCACTCCAGTGTTCTTGCCTGGAGAATCCCAGGGACAGAGGAGCCTGGTGGGCTGCTGTCTATGGGTTCTCACAGAGTCGGACACGACTGTCGCGACTTAGCAGCAGCAGCAGCAGCAGCATACCATATATCATCTTTGAGATTGGCTACTTTCACTTTTAATATGAATTTAAGGTTTCTCTGCATCTCTTAATGAGTTGCGAGTTCTTTTTTTTTTTCTTTTTAGCACTAAATACTTTTCCATTGTGTTGTCTGGATGTACTACAGTTTACCCAGTCTATGAAGGACAGCTTGGTTGCCTCCAAATTTGGGCACTTATGAATAAACCCAGTATAAACATCCATGTCTAAGGTTTCCTGTGGACATAAGTTTCAACTCCTTTGGGTAAACACAAAGGAGCCCAATTGCTAGACCATAGAGTAAGAGTATTCTTAGTTTTGTAATAAACTTTCCAGCCGTCTTCCAGAGTTTTTCCTCGCCTCTGTTTCTTCCTTTCCTTTATTTTAGCACTTTAAGCTTTCGTTGACGGTGCCCTGCAATTTTTAGCAGTATTTGAAAAGTGAATGTCATCAAAAAGCCCCTCACCAAATTCATAAACAGATTGGTGATTAAGATGGATGGAAGTGGGTGGTAGGTGATGAAATGAAGGTGGTTTAAAAAAAAGATATGTTGTATCTTCACCAGCATTGAGAGCTCCATATTTTCACCAGCATTTGGTATTGTCACTTTATTTCCTTACTGAGTTAGCTCTGACTTTGGGTGCAGTGTTTTATAGGAGTGGTGAACCAGAACATCCTTGCCGTGTTCCTTTTGATTTCTTTTATTGATTTGTCGTTCATTAAAGACTTCATATGAAGAATGGTGGTAGCTGCCACAAACTTGCTTGAAAATCCTCTCTTATGGTAGAAACCCACTGTTATCTGAACTCGAGCATTCAAGCAAATCCAAATGCTTTTGGAGGACTATGTTGGCCATACGTGCAGATTGTTCTGAAAGCTGCTTCTGGACAGAGGTGTTGAGGTTTCTCATAAAGCAACAAATCATGTTTTTGGTGCTTTTAGCAAGCCTAATCTAAAGCAAATGAGTGTCTTTTCCACGAAGGCTTATGGTAGTTTAGACTAGAGGTACTCAGCCTAGAGCTCAATTTCAAACTAATCTCTTCTCCAAGCTTAACAGAAGTCTTGAATTGATGTTTAAGAGATTGTCTCACCCCTTGCTAATCAATGTGTGCTGTATGAATCTGTAAGAGTGACCTAATGTGGGAGCTTGTTAGAAATGAGGAATCTCAGACCCTAACACTGATGTGCTGAGTCAACTCATTTCTGTATTAAATTCTGCCCAGCACTGGTCTATGAAATTCTGTGACCATGTGTTCCTCTAGATCAGACATTTTTAATTTGGGACTCTCTTGATCCACAAATCTGTCTCAAGCTTATAAACTCCCTGCTATTGAAGGCAAAATTGAATCTGTGTGAGAGCATATGTGTTTGTGTTTACAACCATAATCCATTTTTTGGTGGGCAGGTTTCATACACTTTCGACTTTTAAAAATATTACAAACTATTTGCAAAAAAAGAAACAGACATTTCTCCAAAGAAGACTTACGGATGGCTAATAAACACATGAAAAGATGCTCAACATCACTCATTATCAGAGAAATGCAAATCAAGACCACAATGAGATACCATTTCACACCAGTCAGAATGGNATGCAGCTCAATTCCAGAAAAATAAATGACCCAATCAAAAAATGGGCCAAAGAACTAAACAGACATTTCTCCAAAGAAGACATACGGATGGCTAACAAACACATGAAAAGATGCTCAACATCACTCATTATCAGAGAAATGCAAATCAAGACCACAATGAGATACCATTTCACACCAGTCAGAATGGCTGAGATCCAAAAGTCTACAAGCAATAAATGCTGGAGAGGGTGTGGAGAAAAGGGAACCCTCTTACACTGTTGGTGGGAATGCAAACTAGTACAGCCACTATGGAGAACAGTGTGGAGATTCCTTAAAAAACTGCAAATAGAACTGCCTTATGACCCAGCAATCCCACTGCTGGGCATACACACCGAGGAAACCAGAATTGAAAGAGACACATGCACCCCAATGTTCATTGCAGCACTGTTTATAATAGCCAGGACATGGAAACAACCTAGATGTCCATCAGCAGATGAATGGATAAGAGAGTTGTGGTACATATACACAATGGAGTATTACTCAGCCATCAAAAAGAATTCATTTGAATCTGTCTCTGCTTTTTTAATATGCTGTCTAGGTTGGTCATAACTTTTCTTCCAAGGAATAAGCATCTTTTAATTTCATGGCTGTAATCACCATCTGAAGTGATTTTGGAGCCCAGAAAAATAAAGTCTGGCACTGTTTCCACTGTTTCCCCATCTATTTGCCATGAAGTGATGGGACCAGATGCCATGATCTTAGTTTTCTGAATGTTGAGCTTTAAGTTAACTTTAGTCAGCAAAGTTTTTTTAAGGGAAAAATAAAAACACTATCCAAAGAATAGATTAATGAATAGCAGAAATAAAAAATAAATGCTGAGTAGCATGTAGGATGCCTTAAAAATCATTCAAATCTTTCTGAGCTTTGTGAGCTCTGTGATTTACACACAACTAAAGAACCTAAATATATTTGCATGCCCTAAAAATTTAGATGTAATTTCTAAGGTATAGACTTACTTGATGGACAGTGCATTTCTTCTCTGAGGTGAAGTCGCTCAGTCATGTCCGACTCTTTGCGACCCCATGGACTGTAACCTACTAGACTTGTCTGTCCATGGGATTCTCCAGGCAAGAATACTGGAGTGGATTGCCATTTCCTTCTCCAGGGGATCTTCCTGACCCAGGGATCGAACCCAGGTCTCCCGCATTGGAGGCAGACGCTTTAACCTCTGGGCCACTAGGGAAGCCCGCATTTCTTCTCTAGTATCTAAAAAATCTATTCTTCATTTATCCACATTTTTGCTTAAATCTTTGAATTTTCCCTCATCACTTCATTCTCATTGCCTTTGAAAGTGAAAATAAAAGTGAAAGTCGCTCAGTCATGTCTGACTCTTTGTGACTCCATGGACTATACAGTCTATGGAATTCTCCAAGACAGAATACTGGAGTGGGTAGCCTTTCCCTTCCCCAGGGGATCTTCGCAACTTTCCTGACCCAGGAATAGAACCAAGGTCTCCTGCATTGCCGGAGGATTCTTTACCAACTGAGCTATCAGGGAATCCCCATCATTGCCTTTGTGCCTCCATAATTGGTACACAACAAATTCACAAAGACAGCTATTAAATATTAAGAATGTTAAGTTTAGAAATAATTTTACAATTTGGATTTGAGAAGTCCTACATCTGAGTTACTTTTAAAATAATTACATCCTCATTATTATTAACAAGGGTATTACAGGGGAAAATTGTAGCTAATGTTTAGAACGAAAGTTTCAGCACACAATATAAATGTCAGGTCACAAAATATTTGTGTCTGCTCCTAACATTTTACCATAATTTACTAAGTTCTAATAAAACTCCTATAAGCTATTCAACTTTTCACTCCTTTTACCTGAAACAATGATGGACCACTTTAAATATATTTAACTAATATTTAATGATAAGTTTTAAATCTAAGTGCTCAGTAACCACATGCTAATTCAATCCTTTTTTCAACTCATTTCCAAATGACCACTACTGTTCCACTCATATATACTGTTTTAAGTTCGCTAAAAATTCATATTCTCTTTCTTCTATGCATATGGGAAAAATAGGTACACATTTTATAGGCACTTGTAAAAGTCATTTTAATTGCCTCTGTGTGCCTAGTGAGTTGACAGTGCATAGTTACTTTTTTTTTTTTTTTTTTGTAATCAGTGCCTTTTGGACACAGACAACCCTTTGTTGAATGATAACAACCCAAAATGCAAAGCCATTCTCTTATTAGGAATAAATATGCCATGTTTGGTGTCACACTAACAACTAATTTAGCTGGCAAGAAGTCACTTCAGAATATTAACTTATTTTGATTTTACAACCATAACATTTTGTCTAAATTCACTGTGTTCTGAAAGCATGTTTCTTTGTCAGAGACAACAAATCTGAGGGGAAAATAATCTAGCAGTCAGTTAGGGCATGAAAAGTCATTAAATTCTCACAAAAGCAGTCACAAAGGTATCAGTAAAAGTCAAAAGTGTCTGAGAATTTTTGACAGAGAGAGGAACAGGCAGGGACTGAGATAAATCTGGGAAAGAGAAGCTAATTTAAATTCTAAGCCAGAAAGTGGAGACAGGAGTAGGACAGCTAGGGAGAACTGGATTAGCCTTAGAATAGGTAGGGGTCTATATCCTTTATGGAAGAAACTGTGATAAGGGACTCAGGTTCTGCCTCCCAGGAATCTCTTAAATTGAGGTCCTTTGTCTTCCACAGAGACTATAGATCATAATGCCTAAAATGCTTGGAAAATTTTGTGTAGAAAGTGAAAATATATAAGCCAACAGCATTTTAAATGTCAAGCAATTGCAAGCAAATGAGGAAAAATAGCGAGAGCAAATCATGAAGCTTTGTGTCAAACTCATCGAGGAAACTGTCAAGTACCAGAAGCATAAAAACCAATGAGGGGAAAAAAGATGAAGGGAAGAGATTATACTTTTTAAGAGATTAAAATGAATAAATGGCAAAGTGCAATCTATTTTAAAGTCTAGAAATTTGATAAAGGGAAATTGAGTATTCTATGATGTCACTTAATAATATTTGTTTCTCATACCTATGATATAAAGAAAATCCCATGGACAGAGAAGCCTGGCGGACTACGGTCCATGGGGTTGCAAAGAGTCAGACATGACTGAAGTGACTTAGCATGCGAGATTCAAAGAAAACTCTAGTGACCCATTTTTATTAGGACATGACTTTTGACCTATTTTCAGAAGCAGTAAATTATTTGTATTTATGTCACCAAAATGTTTTGCTCAATTGTCCTTCCACGTCCTTTAAAGGAAGTTGGTCAGAGTTTCAATTCAACCTGGAGTCCAGAATTACTAGGACTCTTATATTTATACTACTTGATCAGCAATTTTTAAACGGTTAATGATTGTTATTCAGTTCAGTTCAGTCGTTCAGTCATGTCCGACCCTTTGCGATCCCATGAATTGCAGCACGCCAGGCTGGATCATCGAAAAAGCAAGAGAGTTCCAGAAAAAACATCTATTTCTGCTTTATTGACTATGCCAAAGCCTTTGACTGTGTAGATCACAATAAACTGTGGAAAATTATGAAAGAGATGAGAATATCAGACCACCTGACCTGCCTCTTGAGAAACCTATATGCAGGTAAGGAAGCAAAAGTTAGAAATGGACGTGGAACAACAGACTGGTTCCAAATAGGAAAAGGAGTACATCAAGACTGTATATTGTCACACTGCTTATTTAACTTATATGCAGAGTACATCATGAGAAACGCTGGACTGGAAGAATCACAAGCTGGAATCAAGATTGCCGG
Organism: Cephalophus harveyi; assembly: GCA_006410635.1. Taxonomy (NCBI): domain Eukaryota; kingdom Metazoa; phylum Chordata; class Mammalia; order Artiodactyla; family Bovidae; genus Cephalophus; species Cephalophus harveyi. Next base: position 58,384 of record SJYT01018107.1, on the reverse strand, counting down.
GAGAAATATCAATAACCTCAGATATGCAGATGACACCACCCTTATGGCAGAAAATGAAGAGGAACTCAAAAGCCTCTTGATGAAAGTGAAAGTGGAGAGTGAAAATGTTGGCTTAAAGCTCAACATTCAGAAAACGAAGATCATGGCATCCGGTTCCATCACTCCATGGGAAATAGATGGGGGAACAGTGGAAACAGTGTCAGACTTTATTTTTTGGGGCTCCAAAATCACTGCAGATGGTGACTGCAGCCATGAAATTAAAAGACACTTACTCCTTGGAAGAAAAGTTATGACCAACCTAGATAGTATATTCAAAAGCAGAGACATTACTTTGCCAACAAAGGTCTGTCTAGTCAAGGCTATGGTTTGTCCAGTAGTCATGTATGGATGTGAGAGTTGGACAGGGAGGCCTGGCGTGCTGCGATTCATGGGGTCGCAAAGAGTCGGACATGACTGAGTGACTGAACTGAACTGTAACCCTCCCTGTCCTTCACCAACTTCTGGAGTTCATTCAGACTCACGTCCATCGAATCGGTGATGCCATCCAGCCATCTCATCCTCTGTTGTCCCCTTCTCCTCCTGCCCCCAATCCCTCCCATCATCAGAGTCTTTTCCAGTGAGTCAACTCTTCTCATGAGGTGGCCAAATACTGAAGTTTCAGCTTTAGCATCATTCCTTCCAAAGAAATTCCAGGACCGATCTCATTTAGAATGGACTTGTTGAATCTCCTTGCAGTCCAAGGGACTCTCAAGAGTCTTCTCCAACACCACAGTTCAAAAGCATCAATTCTTCAGTGTTCGGCTTTCTTCACAGTCCAACTCTCACATCCATACATGACTATTGGAAAAATCATAGCCTTGACTAGACGGACCTTTGTTGACAAAGTAATGTCTCTGCTTTTGAATATGCTATCTAGGTTGGTCATAACTTTCCTTCCAAGGAGTAAGCATCTTTTAATTTCATGGCTGCAATCTCTGGTCTTAGTATTTCCCAAATATTGTCTTAGTGTATGGAAACAGAAGAAGAGTAAGCATAAGCTTAGATCTGTAACACCATATAAAAAACTGGTCTCAATCCAAGTTTCTCATAAGATTCTTCTATCTACATTTTGCCTTTATGTGTGAAATGATTTATTAATGTGTGAAAGTAGAAAAGTCTTCAGCAGCAGTCATTCTGATATATAGACCAGAAGGCATGGCCATTTGGGCAGCTCCTACATTTCTTCTTAATTTTTACCAACTTCCTTGCAAAGCATGCCATATTGTGAAAACCTAGTGGGTGTAAATCTCTTGTGAGGGCAGGAAAAATCCCACTGGCTCATTGGATGTTTGTTTGCAGATAGAAAATCGATTGAGAGAAAATATCTCCTTTACTAAGCAAGTTTGCATCAAGGAGACTAGGTGATGCAGAACAAAAAAATTGTATATTCACTGGCTGTGTCAGTACAAATGAAAGTGTCAAACTTATCTTTTGGCAATGTAAATTTACTCTACAGGCAAATAAACTGCAATAATATCAACAGGCCTCACATAAACTGAAGAAAATTGCCTTCCTAGAGTCATATATGCCAACACTGATTCAGAACACGGCACACTGCCTCGAAATTGTTTTTGTCTAAGAGTGTCCTTCACTCTTAAAGGTTAGATGCAGGTACACTTACAGCTACTCCTCAGTATGGTGCAGGGACAGTTAATGATATAATAGGAAGCATAATTTATGGATCACATCAAATAACTGAATTTTATTGCAATGCTAAGAAAATGGGGTGCTCTGAATTTATTTCTGATTAATAGACAACTGAATGAAACATATTTTATGTGGATCTTATAGCTATAAAGCTTTCAGAAATATGCTGGTTCATAATCCCACCTAGCAGATACATGGTTAAGGGTCTACAAAGGACTTCCTGAGTTCTGACGGTGATTCAATAATTTTTTCAGTCACCCGTTTTATAGTAAGATTTCCTTCTAGAAACATAGCACATAGTAAATCACTTCATCTTCACAAGGACTTTATAAGGTAGGCCTTTCAATAAACTACATTCTATGGTTGAGGATACTGACAGAGGGAGAGGTTGAACTTGGCACTTTAAATGTAGAGCCCAACTTCTTAACAACCGTATCATTCCACCTCAAAAGTAAAATGCACAATCACTTGGATATGAATATTACATACTTCTGTTTCTTTTCCCCTTGGCTTCCAAAACCAGTTTTGAAGTCATAATCAACCCCACACCATCCTTTAAATCACCATTGCTTCTTACCACCCAATTCCTTGACATTGTCATATGTTCACAGAACAAATGCAAAGTGTTCTAACTGACTGATGCATCTGTCTTCATTCTTCACCTCTAGTTTATCACATAAAATACTACAAGATTAATCTTTATGGAGCACAACATGAATTTTGTGCCTATACGCCTGTTCTTTGCTCTAAAAAGGAATCATTTGTTCATGCCAAACCAATATCCTAATTCTACCCTTGTATCTTTGACAGTCAACCCATTTGTGCTACTACACTCAGTTGGAATGCCTTCTTCCCTTTCTACCTACAGGAAGCCAATACCCATATTTCAGGTCACATTTTAAGACCTTCCTGTTCTCCATAAAGAGTCTCAACCTACAGCTGCTATCTCATTGTGTACCCCAAACATTTGGCAGCCATTCAGCATAAGATCAAGCTCACTGCTTTCACTTTGTAGGTAAAAGCTCAATTTACAATTCATGGTAGAGTTCTGGGGGGTAGTAAATTTGTAGGTAATATTGAAGTGAATATTAATTGATCCCAAAATACTCAGCAAAATTTTTCCCTTTACCTAAATTTCTTCTTCTGAAAGAGAACAGAAAGTTAGGCTATTTATGTTTATGTTTGGAGAAGAAAATGGCAACCCACTCCAGTATTCTTGCCTGGAGAATCCCAGGGACAGAGGAGCCTGGTGGGCTGCCGTCTATGGAGTCGCACAGAGTCGGACACGACTGAAGCGACTTAGCAGCAGCAGCAGCAGCATGTTTATGTTATATTGAGTCTTGCTAAGTAGAGGGTTACTGTTTTATCAATCCAGAGTTCACTTCTCTATTTCATCAAAATTATTTAGCACAAGAAATTATTTGTGTTTAACATGTTTTTTAAAAAAGTTTAACCAGACATTACAACATTTTAAAATAACTAGCAGTAAATTCACTCTGTGTTATGAAAAAATACTTATTCCTAGAGAAAGTAGAATCTAAAAGTGTGAAAACTATCAGATTTTAGAATGACCATAATTGTGGATATTTCAATGTGTGTGTTTGAGGGAGGGATATGGAACTGAGAGAAGTGATGAAAAGTGGAGTGGCTAAAAATCCAATATCCAACCAAAATTCATCTCTAGCCTGTGCACGTAGAAAGATTGTTTTTTGATTTGCATATATCATCATAATTTACCACTCTTCAACCAATTATAAGCAAAACATCCATAAACTTATAAGATTGGCTTGTAAAAACCAACAATATAGAAATCAGAGCAGCATTTACCATCTCAGAAAGAATTTACCAGAAAAGGTTTTTGATCCTGAGAGTAAGTGAAGTAAATAAACACTTGAGAAAGAGATCAATACTATGAAACTCCACTTCCAATGAAAAGTTGAAGTGTAATTGCAAAAGCTTTCTTTTAGGAGAAACTTTAACTTACAGGAAACATATGTGGTTAATAAGCTTGAATCGTTTCATATAAGCAGTTATCATAGAAAGGCTGACAGATTGAAATGTCACAAAAAGCACCACTATTATCTAATGCGGTCTTCATACATGGTGACAAAGAAATAATGATTAAAGTTAGATTCTCAAAATCATCTGTTAGTCCCATGGGTTAACAATTTTCTAACGTAGTAGAAAATGCCTGTGATAAACAGATTTTTCACATTTCAATTAAAAAAACATAAAGATAAAACTTCTCCAATAATGTGCTGGGGAAAAAAGTAACATATTTTGATATTTTAGCATTACTAAAGTTCACATTTCATTTCAGAACTGCCATGAAAATAATGAAAAGTACTTTGTGAAAAACATGGTTTTTAAATTGATTTCCTACTGATGTGTTAATGAATTTGAAAAAAAATCAAAGTATAATATAAGCGGCACAAGGCAAGTTACAAATAGGGCAAGACATTTATAATAACATACTTCAGTAAAAGTAGATATTACTCCTTTAATATTTTCATTATTGAAATGTTTACAAATATATTTTTCAATTAACAGCAACTCTGCCTTCCCTGTCCACTATATTCTTAGAATTTAGAAAAACATTCTAACAGTCCAAATAGACCTAACAATAATCAGTATGAACAAGCTTTTCTAGGATGAATAGGAATGTCATGTAGGTATTCCTTGCTTTATGTCATAAATAAAAAACTAAAAGCATAGAATTTTTTATTTCTTACTTAAAAAAAGGAAAAGAAAGTATGCAGCATATTGTTTTGTAAATGAAATAATCAAACACTGAACTACTTTTTTTTCTAGTCAGCCAGATTTTCATATAAAACAATATCCCTTAACAAGTAGGAGGTGTTTTATGGATATAAATTTGCTAGAAACTTTATTGTCAAAATTGAAATAATATAGGAATTTCAGAGATTCATAAAATATTTTCTGTGGTAAATGCAAACATAGGAATTGTTTTTCAATTTAATTATTAAATCAGGTACATGGTTCTGTTTAAGAATTAAAGTGCTTCAATCTATGAGGATACTTCTCACTCTATCCTTAATTAAGAAAGCAAAATTCTTTTCTCCTAGGAATGCTTCTTGATGTGGCAGTTCTTTGCTTGCTGTTATTAGACGTTTAAATTCTTCTTTCCTTATCTTAAGCTTCTTTCCTTATTTATTCCTTTACAGGTTGTTGATACCGTAACTGGAAAGTGTTCACAAGGTGCTGACACAGCATGAAAATTTCAAAAACTGTTTTAAAAGATCTTGAACACTGGCAAAGTGGGGAGGGGAGGTTCATCAAAAAAAAAGTGTATGGAGTTTTAAAGTAAGCTTATGAAGCAGATTAAAAGAGTCAGGACTTGCAACAGTGGAAATTAATTAGTTTCAGATTTAAGGAAAAATTCTGTAGAAAAGTGTGAACGAACTTCAAAAAGGAGCTGAATAAGTGAATGACCTATATTTCCATACATAAATCAAGCTGCATTCAAATATTTCTTCTGAAATAGTCAGACAATTACCAGCTATTAATTCAAAAATTAGGCTTCGGTCACATATGTAAAGTATCCAATCATGAATTGCAATAGTCCCACCACAAGATAGTTGGATCACACCTACAGTGATGATGTGAAATTCTTGGCACTATGTTTTAAAAACAAATATTTCCAGAAGTCAGCAATCTATATTGTGAGAAAGCTTGAAACTCTACAACATTTACAGTGGAGAAACTTAGGGAAAATTTGATTTTAATTTTCAAATAATTTGACTTTCATACGGGGCTTTCCTGGTGGCTCAGATGGTAAAAAATCTGCCTGTTGATGCAGGAAACACAGGTTGGATCCCTAGTGTTGGGAAGATCCCCTGGAGAAAGGAATGGCTACTCACTCCAGCATTCTTGCCTGGAGAATCTCATGAACAGAGGAGCCTTGCAGGCTGCAGTCCATGGGGTTGCAAAAAGATGGACATGACTCAATGACTAACACTTTCACACTGACTTCCATATAAGAGAAGGAATCATTTACTCTGTGAAGCTCTGGAGGATGAATCTGAGAGAAAAGACAATTCCGTGTGAGGAAACATCTTATGAAAGTCCAAGGAACAGGCTGCTTCCTGAGGTAGTGAGCAACTCACCACTGACCATGATCTACTAGAGACTAAAAGACAACCTATAAGAGATGTCAAGCTTCAGTAAGATTAATTACCTTCAGTTGTTTTAAATAAGGAGAATTCATAGGACAACTACAAAATTGCTTTAGTGAGCAACTCACCACTGACCATGATCTACTAGAGACTAAAAGACAACCTATAAGAGATGTCAAGCTTCAGTAAGATTAATTACCTTCAGTTGTTTTAAATAAGGAGAATTCATAGGACAACTACAAAATTGCTACAGAGTTCCAAATGATCTCATATGGTGTATTAACCTATCAAAATTTCCACTATCAGAGAAAAAGATGCACTTTAAGAAAATGAACATAAGTAGTTTCCAAAATTACTCTATGAATCATGTTTTTATTTTCAAATTTGCTTTTCTTATTTTTGTGAAATCTGACTTTTTACAGTTTATTTTTTAGGCCATAGTCCATTAGTCCA
>SJYT01018107.1:35120-46065 GCA_006410635.1 Cephalophus harveyi | reverse complement strand
ACTTCTAAAATTCATGTCACCTATAAGTTATATTTGAAAATTTAGAAAACCAAAATTAGATAGTGGTGATGGTTTCAAAACTACGTTAATGCATAGACAGAAGCTCACTGAATTACATACTTTAAATGGGTGAACTTTATTATTTATGAATTATATCTCAATAAAACCATTATTAAAAAGTTAGAAACTGTTTTAGAAGAATATAAGAAAGTTCACTTGAATCCTCAGGACCAGAGGTGGGGGAAATAAAGCAGCTCTGGTTTCAAAAGAAATTAAAATTGGCAGCTATGTTCTAAAATCTATCCATCCCATGCTCAGCCATGTCCTACTCTTTGCAACCACATGGACTGTATCCCGCCAGGCTCCTCTGTCCATGGGATTCTCCAAGCAAAATACTGGAGTGGGGTGCCATTTCTTTCTCCAGGGGATCTTCCTGATCCAGGGATTGAACTCCTCATCTCCTATGTCTCCTGCATTGCAGGAGGATTCTTTATTGCTTAAATAAAAAGATGATTTCAGCAATTTTTCAAGCACAATAAGATATATTACATGTGGGCATTTTTTCTAAGCAAAATCTTAGTGAATTACAAATGATCTAGATTTAATTGTTAGTATATGTAAAATTAGATAACATAAAAAGACCAGCTGCTACACTTTCCTTCCCTGTCATTTGGAGGGCAGGGGGGTGAGTACAGAGGAGAGCAGAAATAAGAGGAAATAGTGAGTCAAACTTTTATTAACATAGAATGAATTAATATAGCCCTGGGTGGTCTCTAGAGCTCCAATTACCTTCTCCTTTCAACATCTAATTCTGAAGCGAGGGGGGAAATGAATGAAAACCACAATCACAGAAAACTAAACAATTTGATCATATGGACCACAGCTTTGTCTAACTCAATAAAACCCAGCCATGCCATGCAGGGCCACCAAAATGGACGGGTCATGGTGGAGAGCTCTGACGAAATGTGGTCCACTGGAGAAAGGAATGGAAAACCACTTCAGTGTTCTTGCCTTGAGAACCTCATGAACACTATGCAAAGGCAAAAAGATAGGACACTGAAAGATGAATTCCCCAGGTCGGTAGGTGCCCAATATGCTACTGGAGATCAGTGGAGAAATAACGCCAGAAAGAATGAAGAAATGGATGCAAAGCAAAAACAACACCTAGTTGTGGATGTGACTGGTGACGGAAGTAAAGTCTGATGCTGTAAAGAACAATATTGCATACGAACCTGGAATGGTAGGTCCATGAATCAAGGCAAAATGAAGTGACCAAATAGGAGATGGCAAGAGTGAACACTGACATTTTAGGAGTCAGTGAACTAAAATGTACTGGAATGGGTGTATTTAACTCAGATGATCATTATATCTATTACTGTGGGCAAGAATCCTTAGAAGAAATGGAGTAGCCATCATAGCCAACAAAAGATTCCAAAATGCAGTACTTGGATGCAATTTCAAAAACGACAGAATGATCTCTGTTCATTTCCAAGGCAAACCATTCAATATCACAGTTATCCAAGCCTATGGCCCCAACCAGTAATGCTGAAGAAGCTGAAGTTGAACGGTTCTATGAAGACCTACAAGACCTTGTAGAGCTAACACCCCAAAAAAGATGTCCTTTTCATTATGGGACTGGAATGCAAAAGTCAAGAAACACCTGGAGTAACAGGCAAATTTGGCCTTGGAATGCGGAATGAAGCAGGGCAAAGACTAATAGAGTTTTGCCAAGAAAATGCACTGGTCATAGCAAACACCCTCTTCCAACAACACAAGAGAAGACTCTACACGTGGACATCACCAGATGGTCAACACCGAAATCAGATTGATTATATTCTATGCAGCCAAAGATGGAGAAGCTCTATACAGTCAACAAAAACAAGGCCGGGAGCTGACTGTGGCTCAGATCATGAACTCCTTATTGCCAAATTCAGACTCAAATTGAAGAAAGTAGGGAAAACCACTAGACCATTCAGGTATGACCTAAATCAAATCCCTTATGATTATACAGTGGAAGTGAGGAATAGATTTAAGGGCCTAGATCTGATAGATAGAGTGCCTGAAGAACTATGGAATGAGGTTCGTGACATTGTACGGGAGACAGGGATCAAGACCATCCCCATGGAAAAGAAATGCAAAAAAGCAAAATGGCTGTCTGGGGAGGCCTTACAAATAGCTGTGAAAAGAAGAGAGGCGAAAAGCAAAGGAGAAAAGGAAAGATATAAGCACCTGAATGCAGAGTTCCAAAGGATAGCAAGAAGAGATAAGAAAGCCTTCTTCAGTGATCAGTGCAAAGAAATAGAGGAAAAGAACAGAATGGGAAAGACTAGAGATCTCTTCAAGAAAATTAGAGATACCAAGGTAACATTTCATGCAAAGATGGGCTCGATAAAGGACAGAAATGGTATGGACCTAACAGAAGCAGAAGATATTAAGAAGAGGTGGCAAGAATACATAGAACAACTGTACTAAAAAGATCTTCACGACCAAGATTATCGTGATGGTGGGATCACTCACGTAGAGCCAGACATCCTGGAATGTGAAGTCAAGTGGGCCTTAGAAAGCATCACTACGAACACAGCTAGTGGAGGTGATGGAATTCCAGTTGAGCTAATTCAAATCCTGGAAGATGATGCTGTGAAAGTGTTGCACTCAATATGCCAGCAAATTTGGAACACACAGCAGTGGCCACAGGACTGGAAAAGGTCAGTTTTCATTCCAATCCCAAAGGAAGGCAATGCCAATAAATGCTCAAAGTACCACGCAATTGCACTCATCTCACATGCTAGCAAAGTAATGGTCAAAATTCCAATCCAGGCTTCAGCAATACGTGAACTGTGAACTTCCAAATGTTCAAGCTGGATTTAGAAAAGGCAGAGGAAACAGATGAAATTGCCAACATCCATTGGATCATCAAGAAAGCAAGATAGTTCCAGAAAAACATCTACTTTTGCTTTTTTTACTATCCCAAAGCCTTTGACTGTGTGGATCACAACAAACTGTGGAAAATTCTATAAGAGATGGGAATACCAGGCCACCTGACCTGCCTCCTGGGAAATCTGTGTGCAGGTCAAGAAGCAACAGTTAAAACTGGACATGGAACAACAGACTGGTTCCAAATTGGGAAAGGAGTACATCAAGGCTGACTGGATGAAGCACAAGCTGGAATCAAGATTGCTGGGAGAAATATCAATAACCAAGATATGCAGATGACACTGCCCTTATGGCAGAAAGCAAAGATTAACTAAAGAGCTTCTTGATGAAAGTGAAAGCAGAGAGTGAAAAAGTTGGTTTGAAACTCAACATTCAGAAAACTAATATCATGGCATCTAGTCATGTATGGATGTGAGAGTTGGCCTATAAAGAAAGCTAAGTGCCAAATAATGGATGCTCTTGAACTGTGGTGTTGGAGAAGACTCTTGAGACTCCCTTGGACTGCAAGGAGATCCAACCAGTCAATCCTAAAGGAAATCAGTCCTGAATATTCATTGGAAGGATGGATGCTGAAGCTGAAACTCCAATACTTTGGCCACCTGATGCAAAGAACTGACTCATTAGAAAAGACCCTCATGCTGGGAAAGATTGAAGGCAGGAAGAGAAGGGGATGATAGAGGATGAGATGGTTTGATGGCATCACTGATTCAATGAACATGAAGTTTGAGTAAGCTCCGGGAGTTGGTGATGGACAGGGAAGACTGGAGTGCTGCTGTCCATGGGGTTGCAAAAAGTTGGACACAACTGAGTGACTGAATGAGGGGAGGAAAAGAAAATGCTGCTGAAATCACCCTCTAAGGACAATGTAGAAGTAAGGAGGCCATAAAGCTTAAGAAAGGAAACAGTGAATGGACTGATAAATGGAAGACTACATTAACAGAAACCATTTCAAAATCAAATTGGAGTTTCCATTTCCTGCTTTCAATCTCAAATTAAGGCTGTGTGGACACAGTGTGTAACTCTTTCTATCTTGAAAATATAGCAAAGATATTGACCTTTTGCTACCTCTTCCCTAGAGGTATTTCAATCTGACTGGCACTGAATGCAGAAATGGAAATTTTATGTTCCCTTAAAGTACCAGAGTGATTCATCTGAAGTTTATAATGTTTAACATCCAAGTAACTCACCACCTAATTTGGTGAGATTTTACTTTTGTCCTGGTTATTAAAGAGTTTATCATGGGAACATTAGGAATACCAAGTTTTTAAAACTTTCATTTGGGAAACCTACCACATTTTTCTCTATAATTATTTTTTGGTGAGTAGTCTATAACTGAGAATTTTCACTAATCCATAGTAAGGAAACTAAGAAACTTAATTATCCAACTCTTCTGAGAAAGGCTTTGTATAAGTACAAACTTTTCAATATATCAGACTAAAAGATGCTTGCTCCTTGGAAGGAAAATTATGACCAACCTAGATAGCATATTCAAAAGCAGAGACATTACTTTGCTAACAAGGGTCCGTCTAGTCAAGGCTACAGTTTTTCCAGTGGTCATGTATGGATGTCAAATTTGGACTATGAAGAAAGCTGAGCGCCAAAGAATTGATGCTTTTGAACTGTGGTGTTGGAGAAGACTCTTGAGAGTCCCTTGGACTGCAAAGAGATCCAACCAGTCCATTCTGAAGGAAATCAGTCCTGGGTGTTCTTTGGAAGGAATGATGCTAAAGCTGAAACTCCAATACTTTGGCCACCTCATGCGAAGAGTTGACTCATTGGAAAAGACTCTGATGCTGGAAGGGATTGGGGGCAGGAGGAGAAGGGGATGACCGAGGATGAGATGGCTGGATGGCATCACTGACTCTATGGACAAGAGTTTGGGTGAACTCCGGGTGTTGGTGATGGACAGGGAGGCCTGGTGTGCTGCGATTCATGGGGTCGCAAAGAGTAGGACACAACTGAGTGACTGAACTGACTGACTGACTGACTGATAGCCTCTTTGTGTGAAAATATAATGTTAATGGAAAGTTAGATTGTCATATAGGTTCATTGCTGTGCCCTAAAAATATACTTTCCCCAATAATCTCCAAAATTCTATTTGGAAAGTTAATTATACATTTTATGCACTTAATGAATAGAACATAAATGAAACATTCTTACTGTTCCTTGTGTAGTGTTGACTTCAACGGAGAAGGGGACATATAACTTTATGAAAGTGAAAAGTGAAAGTGAAGTCGCTCAGTCGTGTCCGACTCTTTGCGACCCCATGGACTGTAGCCTACCAGGCTCCTCCGTCCCTGGGATTTTCCAGGCAAGAGTACTGGAGTGGGTTGCCATTTCCTTCTCCAGGAGATCTTCCCAACCCAGGATCGAACCCAGGTCTCCCGCATTGCAGGCAGATGCTTTACCATCTGAGCCACCAGGGAAGACTCAATACCTAGCTGCAAATAAAGAGCAAACAAATCACTTATATCAATTAATGGATTCTACTTAGGAGAATGTTATTAAGTTTAATAGTCCTAACTTGAAAATTAAATTATCTTCAAAAGATAAAAAATCATAAAACTTCTGCTTTTCAAGTAATGAGGAAACTCTAGCAAGGTTTTCTATTACACTAAGGATTACTGCATTTATGAACTATTTCACAATCCAATTCCCAGTGTAGTAAGAAATATTATGAAGCCAAAAAGCCAAGGTCTACACCAGCAGTCATTAGTATGACTGTCAAAATAAGAAAAGGAAAAGGTCTTCAACAGTGTAGTATTCTTTAACAACTTTTGAATTTCCTGGTCCTTTTTTTTGTTGTTGGTGTTCTTTAAAGTAATAGATTGCATTCCATCTATAATAAGCCTAGGTCTACTTTGATTTGCATTTTAATCTGGTGTCTGATCAAACTGTCTCTCTGTAATCATCATTTTTTTGTATCATGGGGTATATATTTTAGCTTCCTTAGATAAGCTGTCAGAATTCAGACTTTAAAACAAAGTAAGAAGTGAAGCACAGTTTTTTAAGCATAGAGATGACTGAACTGTGGTACACTATTGGCAGTAACAACAGAGGTGACTTTTTCAGAGAAAATGTCTCTTCAATAAATCCTGTATTGTACTTTAAGCCTCTTTTACATTCTAAATGCAATGAATAGACAACCAGGATTGTTGAAATCAAAACTGTAAGTCAGCTTGTGTATTAATTTTGGATTTGATCATTAAATCTTACCTAGTACTCATTTTTCATAAAGTATTTATTTAACTTCATTAATTAGCTTTGTGAGAGATCACATACATAGTATTGGCTCTTCCACACATTTCCAAATCATATGCATCAACATAACTTTTTAAAACCTTCAAATTTAAAAGACTTCTAGCCATGGTTACACTGTGAGGTTAAAAATGTTTCCTATTACATAGCATGTAAATAAATGCTGAAAAGAGCTCAGCAGTTCTAATTTATATTATTAATGCATCCATTCTTCTGGAAGGGGAGTGAGAGAAGATATATTTATTCTACTTTTACTATACTAATACAGTTAATAACCAGATCAGTGATAAGTGTTTCTTGCTTCAATTTTTGAAAAATTGACCTAAGTGTTATCTTTGTTGACTGCAAGCTTCCAGCAAATTTCACATCTTGTATTTCTACTAGAGCAGACATATAAGGAGGTAGAACAAATAGAAGAAAACTCTTGCCTACTCTGGGATAAAATGTCATTCTAAATAAATTCTATAAGTTCAGTTCAGTTCAGTCACTCAGTCATGTCCGACTCTTTGCGACCCCATGAATCACAGCACGTCAAGCCTCCCTGTTGATCACCATCTCCCGGAGTTCACTCAGACTCACGTCCATCGAGTCCGTGATGCCATCCAGCCATCTCATCCTCAGTCGTCCCCTTCTCCTCCTGCCCCCAATCCCTCCCAGCATCAGAGTCTTTTCCAATGAGTCAACTCTTCGCATGAGGTGGCCAAAGTACTGGACTTTCAGCTTTAGCATCATTACTTCCAAAGAAACCCCAGGGTTGATCTCCTTCAGAATGGACTGGTTAAATCTCCCTGCAGTCCAAAGGACTCTCAAGAGTCTTCTCCAACACCACATCTGTTGCTTCCTGACCTGCATACAGATTTCTCAAGGGGCAGGTTATGTGGTCTGGTATTCCCATCTCTTTCAGAATTTTCCACAGTTTATTGTGATCCACACAGTCAAAGGCTTATAAGCAAGGCATTTGTTATTATTATTATTTTTTTTTTTTGCTTCTCCAATGGGTCTTAAGGTCATGTGCTTTTGCTTGAATTGACACAATTTGAAGGTGAAGTCACTCAGTCGTGTCCGACTCTTTGCGATCCCGTGGACTGTAACCTACTAGGCTTCTCTGTCCATGGGATTCTCCAGGCAAGAATACTGGAGTGGATTGCCATTTCCTTCTCCAGGGGATCTTCCTGACCCAGGGATCGAACCCAGGTGTCCCGCATTGGAGGCAGACGCTTTAACCTCTGAGCCACCAGAGAAACAATTTAGGATCATAAAACTTTAATCCCCAGACATAACTGTTAATGACTGTAATATTTGCAAAAATTCAAAATAATATAGCACTGATTCTTAAGGCAATTTAAAAAGAGATATTAAGAAATATTTTGGTGACTCAATGAAACAAGTGCCTAGTCTTTGCAAGGCAGACAACCTCTTTAGGTATATATGTTCTGTTGGAATTTTTTTTCTCTGAATGGTGGAATTGCAGATAACTCTGTTGGGATTTTTTTAAGCCATATTGCTGCCTGCTGCCAAGTCGCGTCAGTCGTGTCCGACTCTGTGCGACCCCATAGACGGAAGGCCACCAGGCTCCTCTGTCCCTGGGATTCTCCAGGCAAGAACAACGGAGTGGGCTGCCATCTCCCTCTCCAATGTATGAAAGTGAAAAGTGCAAGTGAAGCTGCTCAGTCGTGTTTGACCCCCAGCGACCCCATGGACTGCAGCCCACGAGGCTCCTCCATCCATGGGATTTCTCAGGCAAGAGTACTTGAGTGGGGTGCCATTGCCTACTTGATTACAAAAATAAATAAACCTCTCAATAAGCCTACTGATACATCCAGTCATAATACATTGTAACCAACCAGACAATGGAGATGCTGTTTCCCACTGTGTCTCTTGACTTGAAATAAAATAATGATCAATATTTCTTCTCAGGGACTTCCCTAGTGGTCCAGTGGCTAAGACTCCATGCTCCCAACGAGAGGGCCTATGTTTGATCCCTGGGCAGGAAACTAGATCCCACAGGCCACATGCCACAACCAAGACCCAGCACAGCCAAATAAATAAATACATAAATAATTTAAAATACTTCTCTTCATATTTAACTTCCATCTTTGCATGTCTTTTGAACTTCAGCTCATTTTTATTGACAAAGAGATTAATTAATAATAAAGTCAGAAATGCACAAAGTTAACAGTGATTGATTAAGTCATCCAGTTCTTGATTAAGCAGCTTTTGTGGGGGTTATTGTATATAACACTCTAAAAGATATAGGCTTATATTTGTATCATATCTTAGTAAAGATTTCTGGCCAAATGGAAAGCCAACAAAGGTGAATTCTCTGGTAAATTTTGCCCCTCCCCCAGCAGCATTCATTACTCTCCACCACAACCTAGTAAAAGATTTTTTACTATCATTTTCCTGCTAATGACTAGAAGACACCCAAAGAGTAAAATGAAGTCACTTCAAAAATCCAAAGCCCAGAAAATAAATGTCAACTCAAGAAGTTCTACTTCAGGGCTCTCATTACATAACAATAGGCAACTAGTCACTGCTGTACTGGCCTTTGCTTCAAATTAAACTCTACTTTGAGAGAGAGCTCAAAGTGAGGGCTTTTGGGTTTCCTTTGCGGCTCAGCTGGTAAAGAATCTGCCTGCAATGTGGGAGCCTTTGTTCGATCCCTGGGTTGGGAAGATCCCCTGGAGAAGGGAATGGCTATTTACTCCAGTGTTCTGGCCTGGAGAATTCCATGGACTACAGTCTATGGAGTACAAACAGTCAGACATGGCTGAGCAAGTTTCACTTTGAGAGAATGGGGCTTCCCTGGTAACTCAGCTGGTAAAGAATCTGTAAGCAATGCGGGAGACTTGGGTTCGATCCCTGGGTTGGAAAAATCCCCTGGAGAAGGGAACAGCTATCAACTCCAGTATTTTTGCCTGAAGTGGACACGACTGAGTGACTTTTACTGCCTGATTTGAGAGAATGAAGGATTTCTGCACTTGGCCATAAATAAAAAGCATATAAAATGTTGGTGATAAGAAAAATATTTTATTTAATATTTCTTTCATTTAGTCTTAAAAGAGGATATTTGCTATCACTTCCCTTCAAAGCATCAGCTTAAGCGAACTTATATTGTTGTAGACATTGAAATGTGTAGATTCCTTCAAATTTGTTGGTAAGAAAAGAAAGTCCTCATTTCTTTGGTTTAATGTTACAATCTGTGACAGACTGCTTTATATTTACCAATGTAGCCTGACTGAAACATATTAAATAAGCATAGGCAACAGGTTATCCATGGTAGGATGGGTAAGAAAATATCCTTCAGTTGACTCCATTTCCATTACAAGTGAAGCTTTGTTGAGAGAAGGGAGATCACTTAGACAGGGAACTGATGCAGGTCTTAATTCATATAAATATGTCATGATGAGAGAGAAGCAAAGTCTGACAAAGAGAAGTTCCCATCAACAAAACAAATGATTGGTGCCTATTAATCAACTAAGTAATTCTTGATGGTCAACTTCCCAACAATGACAATGAGATTAGCAGTGGTGGCAGTGGTGGTAGTAGTGGTAGTGTGTTTTTAATAGCTGGTTTTGTTCTGCCATGCTAAACTGATGTCTTCCAATATACGTTATCTTAGGAGATAGCTTTGGTTAAGGAAATGGTTTTTGGTTAAGGGCTTGCCAAAACCCCTATGGCAAATCTGATACCATAGATGAGTCAAAACATAGGATATGGAATTTATAAGTCACATTATCCAAATAGATTAAACTCAGTTAATTATGTTGTTACTGAGGAAGGTATGGCTATCAAGCAAACAAAAATTGCATAGCTTTGTGAGTTCTGCAGTGAAATTGATTATTGCTTAAATTTTTATGTTCAAGATTTTTCTGCTAGGTAGCATCCTACAGTAAAATGTAGGCTTCATTATTCATATTATCTAATACATATATGCTAAAAGGAAAATGCTAGTTTTTTCAAATAGACTGAAAATTTGCATGGAAAGATTTTTAGGGAGAAAAAAATCACCATGTTTCAAACATTTAGCAATAAGTACATTCCTTTTTATCTTTGTTATCCCATCTGTAAGGCAACTGTTAATAACACTCAAAGGGGATTTATAAACCAAGCTTTTTTTCCCCCCTTTTGAATTACAAGTTCTAGTTTAAAGAGCTCATTCCCACCTTTGAGATGCTTGGCTCCCATGTGTATTGGAGTTACAGTATATGTCTACTTAATGTACAATGTGTTCATTGCAGCCTCAGGGAAATCAAGAAACAACAGCTCTCTGAACTAAGATTAACTTTACATCATACTGAACAAGTGGCCTCACTTGTAGTGAAGCTTTATGTGATGATAAAATTACTTATTGAGTTCCATAAAATATTTTTGAACATTAATTTAAATTTTATCTTTAAAAAAATCTGGTAGCTCTGAACTAATAATGAATAATAACTCTTGGGACAAGAATAAAAGAATAGAGTCAAATAAACCAAAGCAGATCACTCAGTTATACAAAGATAGCATGATAAAGTACATATTTTCCAAACTCCTTCACTCTAGGTTCTAAGCTTGATCTGATCTTGGTTAATAACTTATCCTTTATTTCAATTTGTCCTATCTTGATGAACTATATCACTTCTGACATAAAACAATAGTGTATCAGAACTTAGTTCTAAGGATTCTTTAGCATGATCAGTTCAGTTCAGTTCAGTCGCTCAGTCGTGTCCGACTCTTTGCGACCCCATGAATCGCAGCACGCCAGGCCTCC
>SJYT01018105.1:43914-75201 GCA_006410635.1 Cephalophus harveyi | reverse complement strand
TCATTTAGGTATACAGAAATATCTAAAATATAAAATTTGTTCATATATATATATATATTATATGTCAATGAGTTTATACTTGTTGCCATATATAAATACATATAAAATGTAAAATGTATTCATATATATATTATATGTCAATGAATTTATACTTGTTGCCATATATAAATACATATATGAATACATTTTGCATTTTAGGTATAGCTGTATACCTAAATGAGATAAGAAGGTTATACATTTATTATTTAAATTTATACAGAGACCTAAACTAAACATTAGATCTAAATTAACATATCCCTAAATTCATGTCGTTAAAACACAAATTTTAAAAATTTTAAAAATTAAATTGACAACTGCTTGACAATTCCTTTGCCATAAAACCCCCATAGGTGTAATTGGGGTATCCAGACAAAAGAATTGGTTCTCTGGCAAAGTGGCCCTCTAGAATGGGTCCATCTTCCCACCCAAGCTAAAAAAGTAGTGGCTTCTTATCCAGGCTTGATAGCAACGTTGATATTAAAAGGGAGGAAATGGAGCACTGAATTGTTCATAAAGAGTCATCAGAAATTGTAATTCCATATAACAAGGAACAGATTGATGCACTTTTAATGTTTGCTAAAAATTGGCAGATTGTTATAGGAAACTACTGTTGTCAAATTTTACATCATTTACCCTCACATGCTTTGTTAATTCAAAAAAAAAGGGGGTGGGGAATTTAAGTACAGTTCTCCCCATCAGATTTTACAACATGCTCTCTTTGTAATAAATAATTTAAATGCTGATTCGTCTAGAACAACAAAATACAAAGCCGTTGGTAAAGTGGAAGGACCTCCTTTCCAGACAATGGAAAGGTCCCGACCCATTATTAACTGGCGGTCGAGGATGTGCTTGTATTTTTTCCACAGGACGCAGATTCGCCAATTTGGATCCCGGACAGGCTGATTTGTCATGTCGCAGTCCCCCAGGCACCTGGTTCCTCCACTGCCGCAACCACAAAAAACAAAAAGGGAACTCCTCTGTCGCTGCCACTGCACGAAACAGCCGTGTGCCGGGAGCCGCGGGTGGGGCCAGTCACTGAAAAGACTGGTTTCCCCCGTGTCAGCACTCTCTCTCTCTCTTTCTCCCTCTCCCTCCCTCTCCTTTTCAGGCTGAATTCCCATCTGGAGCGTGGAGGCTCGCCACATCTACTTACTTGCCCTGGCTTCTAAGACCCACACGAGAGGGAGCCCAAGGTGGCACACCCTCCGCTATTCAAGAGGGCACCGGTGGCCTAACGCATGTGGTGCAAACCTCTTGTCTCGAGGTTTTATTAGCTCTCCACATAAACCAAGTTATTCAACCTCTTTTCTCCACTAATTTTCCTAATATACTATTTCTTCCTGATCTCTCTTTATATTTCTAAATAAATAAGTTTTTCCTCGCCGACTCTGTCCTCGCTTCAAATTACCCTGGATCCACTGGGGCTGGACCCCAGCACCATAGTTTCTGCTCTTTTAAGCATTTCCTGTTTGTGCTTCATAATTTGACACCCCTGTTTCAACCCACATACTATCTTCTCAATATAAGTAACCGCAGATATGCAGATGACACCACCCTTAATGGCAGAAAGGAATGAATTGTTTTTAATTTATTTATTTTATTTGGAGGCTAATTACTTTACAATATTGTAGTGGTTTTTGCCATACATTGATATGAATCAGCCATGGGTTTACATGTGTTCCCCATCCTGAACACCCCTCCCACATCCCTCCCCATCCCGTCCCTCAGGGTCATCCTAGTGCACCAACCCTAAGCACCCTGTCTCATGCATCAAACCTGGACTGGAGGTCTGTTTCACATATGATAATATACTTGTTTCAATGCTATTCTCTCAGATCATCCCACCCTCACCTTCTCCCACAGAGACCAAAAGAGTGTTCTATACATCTGTGTCTCTTTGCTGTCTCACATACAGGGTTATTGTTACCATCTTTCTAAATTCCATATATATGTGTTAGTATACTGTATTGGTGCTTTTCTTTCTGGCTTACCTCACTCTGTATAATCGGCTCCAGTTTCATCCACCTCATTGGAACTGATTCAAATGCATTCTTTTTAATGGCCAAGTAATATTCCATTGTGTATATGTACCACAGCTTTCTTATCCATTCATCTGCTGATGGACATCTAGGTTGCTTCCATGTCCTGGCTATTATAAACAGTGCTGCAATGAACATTAGGGTACATGTGTCTCTTTCAATTCTGGTTTCCTCAGTGTGTATGCCCAGCAGTGGGATTGCTGTGTCATGTGGCAGTTCTATTTCCAGTTTCTAAGGAATCTCCAAACTGTTCTCCATAGTGGCTGTACTAGTTTGCATTCCCACCGACAGAGTAAGAGGGTTCCCTTTTCTCCACACCCTCTCCAGCATTTATTGTTTGTAGATTTTTGGATAGCAGCCATTCTGACTAGCGTGAAACGGTACCTCATTGTGGTTTTGATTTGCATTTCTCTGATAATGAGTGATGTTGAGCATCTTTTCATGTGTTTGTTAGCCATCTGTATGTCTTCTTTGGAGAAATGTCTGTTTAGTTCTTTGGCCCATTTTTTGATTGGGTCGTTTATTTTTCTGGAATTGAGCTGCATGAGTTGCTTGTATATTTTTGAGATTAGTTGTTTGTCAGTTGCTTCATTTGCTATTGTTTTCTCCCATTCAGAAGGCTGTCTTTTTACCTTGCTTATAGTTTCCTTTGTTGTGCAGAAGCTTTTAATTTTAATTAGATCCCATTTGTTTATTTTTGCTTTTATTTCCAGTATTCTGGGAGGTGGATCATAGAGGATCCTGCTGTGATTTATGTCGGAAAGTGTTTTGCCTATGTTCTCCTCTAGGAGTTTTATAGTTTCTGGTCTTACGTTTAGATCTTTAATCCATTTTGAGTTTATTTTTGTGTGTGGTGTTAGAAAGTGATCTAGTTTCATTCTTCTACAAGTGGTTGACCAGTTTTCCCAGCACCACTTGTTAAAGAGATTGTCTTTACTCCATTGTATATTCTTGCCTCCTTTGTCGAAGATAAGGTGTCCATAGGTGTGTGGATTTATCTCTGGGCTTTCTATTTTGTTCCATTGATCTATATTTCTGTCTTTGTGCCAGTACCATACTGTCTTGATGACTGTGGCTTTGTAGTAGAGCTTGAAGCCAGGCAGGTTGATTCCTCCAGTTCCATTCTTCTTTCTCAAGATTGCTTTGGCTATTCGAGGTTTTTTGTATTTCCATACAAATTGTGAAATTATTTGTGCTAGCTCTGTGAAAAATACCATTGGTAGCTTGATAGGGATTGCATTGAATCTATAGATTGCTTTGGGTAGTATACTCATTTTCACTATATTGATTCTTCTGATCCTTGAACATGGTATATTTCTTCACCTATTAGTGTCCTCTTTAATTTCTTTCATCAGTGTTTTATAGTTTTCTATATATAAGTCTTTTGTTTCTTTACGTAGATATATTCCTAAGTATTTTATTCTTTTCGTTGCAATGGTGAATGGAATTGTTTCCTTAATTTCTCTTTCTGTTTTCTAATTGTTAGTGTATAGGGATGCAAGGGATTTCTGTGTGTTAATTTTATATCTCGCAACTTTACTATATTCATTGATTAGCTCTAGTAATTTTCTGGTAGAGTCTTTAGGGTTTTCTATGTAGAGGATCATGTCATCTGCAAACAGTGAGAGTTTTGCTTCTTCTTTTCCAATCTGGATTCTTTTTCTTTTTCTGCTCTGATTGCTGTGGCCAAAACTTCCAAAACTATGTTGAATAGTAGTGGTGAGAGTGGGGACCCTTGCCTTGTTCTTGACTTTAGGAGAAATGCTCTCAATTTTTCACCATTGAGGATAATGTTTGCTGTGGGTGTGTCATATATAGCTTTTATTATGTTAAGGTATGTTCCTTCTATTCTTGCTTTCTGGAGAGTTTTTATCATAAATGGATGTTGATTTTTGTCAAAGGCTTTTTCTGCATCTATTGAGATAATCATATGGTTTTTATCTTTCAATTTGTTAATGTGGTGTATTACATTGCTTGATTTGTGGATATTAAAGAATCCTTGCATTCCTGGGATAAAGTCCACTTGGTCATGATGTAAGATCTTTTTAATATGCTGTTGGATTCTGTTTGCTAGAATTTTGTTAAGGATTTTTGCATCTATGTTCATCAGTGCAAAGAAGAATTAAAGAGCCTCTTGATGAAAGTGAAAGAGGAAAGTGAAAAAGTTAGCTTAAAACTCAACATTCAGAAAACTAAGATCATGACATCTGGTCCCATCACTTCATGGCAAATACATGGGGAAACAGTGGAAGCAATGACAGACTTTATTTTGGGGGGCTCCAAAATCACTGCAGATGGCCAACTGGCCATATGCCAGCCATTATAGAAAATGAACTGAGAACAAGTGTCATAAAATCAAAAGACGCTTGCTCCTTGGAAGAAAAGTTATGACCAACCTAGACACCATATTAAAAAGTAAAGATATTACTTTGCCAACAAAGGTCTATCTAGTCAAAGCTATGGTTTTTTCAGTTGTCATGTACGGATGTGAGATTTGGACTAAAAAGAAAGCTGACCACCAAAGAATTGATGTTTTTGTATTGTGGTGTTGGAGAAGACTCTTGAGAGTCCCTTGGACAGCAAGGAGATCCATCAGTCATTCCTAAATGAAATCTCATTGGAAAGACTGATGCTGAAGCTGAAACCCCAATACTTTGGCCACCTGATGCAAAGAATTGACTCATTGGAAAAGACCCTGATGCTGGGAAAGGTTGAAGGCAGGAAGAGAAGACGATGACAGGTGATGAGAGGGTTGGATCGCAGCACCGGCCCAATGGACATGAGTTTGGGTAAACTCTGGGAGTTGGTGATGGACAGGGAGGCCTGGCGTGCTGCAATCCATGGGGTTGCAAAGAGTCAGACACGACTGAGTGACTAAACTGAATTGAACTACCTTCTCATGCCTGTAAAAATATCTGTACCTATTCACTAGAAATTCTATGGTAAAGAGGATGATTTTCACACATATAACAGCACAGTCCACAGGAAATCTGTGGTTTACCCCTTTCTTAGAATCTTCTCACAATAACAAGAATGGCTGTTATAAAATTTCCAGTAAACACCAAAACCATTTCCTGCCTCATCTCCTTCACCTTTGATCTTACCTGTCACTCATAGCTGTGGTCACTTCACAGGATAGAAAGCTTAAGATGCAAGGTCCTCTTCCCCACTACATGGGGTGATGCTTACAATGGATTCAGACATGTTGAGGAGGCCTGACTGAGTACAGTCACAGCTCTGTTGTGAGCTGAGTGAAGAATCAGTGCAATCAGTGCACACAGGTTGCTCTGCTTTCCTATGCCTTTTAGAATCCTGACAATGGAGTTTTAAAAGTTTAAACTGATTACAGAAAACTTAACAACTCAATTATTTTTTATTATTGCCTATTTTGAAGCAGCATGAAATTTTCATTAAAATTTCTCTATTTCCAAGCCGTAAATGGCAACAACAATAACAAAATCTGTGTATAAACATGTAAAAGTAGTTTGCTCATTTTCTTTTATTATGTTTTATCTCTTTGTAACAGGAGATCAGGGATTTCAGCGTTGAGATGGCAAACTGGCCATATGCCAGCCATTCTAGAAAATGAACTGAGATCAATTATAGACCACAGATACTCTCTTTTCGAAAACCCTCATAAAATCAGGATGTCATAGAGAGCTTGTTGTTCAGTTGTTAAGTCCTGTCCTACTTTTTGCGACCCCATTGACTGCAGCTCACCAAGCCTACCTATCCATCACCAACTCCCGGAGCTTGCTCAAACTCATGTCCATCGAGTCAGTGATGCCATCGAACCATTTCATCTTCTGTTGTCTTCTTGTCCTCCTGCCTTCAATCTTTCCCAGCATCAGGGTCTTTTCCAATGAGTCAGTTCTTCGCATCAGGTGGCCAAAGTACTGGAGTTTCAGCTTCAGCATCAGTCCTTCCAATGAATATTCAGGATTAATTTCCTTTAGGATGGACTGGTTAGATCTCCTTGCAGTCCAAGGGTCTCTCAAGAGTAGTCCCCAAAACCATGATTCAAAAGCATCAGTTCTTCAGTGCTCAGCCTTCTTTATGGTCCAACTCTCACATCCATATATGACTATGAAAAAATCATAACTTTGATTAGATGGACCTTTGTTGGCAAAGTAATGTCTATGCTTTTTATATGCTGTCTAGATTTGTCAAAGCTTTTCTTGTAGGGAGCTGCTGCTGCTGCTGCTGCTGCTAAGTCGCTTCAGTCGTGTCCGACTCTGTGCGACCCCATAGACGGCAGCCCACTAGGCTCCTCCATCCCTGGGATTCTCCAGGCAAGAATACTGGAGTGGGTTGCCATTTCCTTCTCCATTGTAGGGAGCAAGTGTCTTTTAATTTAATGGCTGCAGTCACTATCCACAGTGATTTTGGAGACCAAGAAAATAAAGTCTTTCATTTCTCATTGTTTCCCCATCTGTTGGCCATGAAGTGATGGGACTGGATGCCATGATCTTTGTTTTTTGAATGTTGAGTTTTAAGCCAGCTTTTTCACTCTCCTCTTTCACTTTCATCAAGAGGCTTTTGAGTTCCTCTTCACTTTATGCCATAAAGGTGGTGTCATCTGCATATCTGAGGTTATTGATATTTCTCCCAAAATCTTGATTCCATGCTTCATCCAGCCCAGCATGTCATGTGATGTTCTTTGCATATAAGTTAAATAAGCAAGGTGACAGTATACAGCTGTGATGTAATCCTTTCCCAAATTGAAACCAGCCCATTGTTCCACGTCTGGTTCTAACTATGGCTTCTTAACTTGCATACACGTCTCTCAGGAGGTAGGTAAGATAGTCTGGTATTCCTGTCTCTAAGAATTTTCCACAGTTTGTTGTGATCCACAGAGTCAAAGGCTTTAGTGTAGTCAATGAAGCAGAAGTAGATGCTTTTCTGGAATTCTCTTCCTCCTTCTATGATCCAGTGAATGTTGGTGATTTGATCTCTGGTCCCTTTGCCTTTTCTAAATCCAGATTTTACTTCTAGATTTCTCAGTTCATGTACTGATGAAGTCTAGATTGGAGAATTTTGAACATTGCTTTGCTAGTGTGTGAAATGAATGCAATTGTGCAGCAGTTTGAACATTCTATGTCATTGCCTTTCTTTGTGATCAGAATGAAAACTGACCTTTTCCATTCCTGTGGCCACTGCTGAGTTTTCCAAATTTGCTGGCCTATTGAGTGCAGCAATTTCACAGCATCTTTTAGAGTTTGAAACAGCTCAGTTGGAATTCTATCACCTCCACTAGCTTTGTTCATAGTGATGATTTCTAAGGCCCACTTGACTTTGCACTCTAATATATCTGGCTCTAGGTTAGTGATCACACCATCATTGTTATCTGGTTTCATTATCCATATTCATTAAGATCTCTTTTGTATAGCTCTTCTGTGTATTCTTGCCACCTCTTCTTAATATCTTCTGCTTCTGTTAGGTCCATACCATTTCTGTCCTTTATCAAGCCCATCTTTGCATGAAATGTTCCCTTGGTATCTCTAATTTTCTTGAAGAGATCTCTAGTCTTTCCCACTCTATTGTCTTCCTCTATTTTTTTGCATAGAGAACTTAGTAGCATACATATCAGATACAAGAGGATGCAACAATCTCTGAAAGGAGCACTGGGGCAGAACATCCACAGTCAGCATGGCCCCAGAGAGGCTAGGGCTGAGGCATCCACGGAGGAGACAGAAGCACCGTGGAGAGGTGGGTGTCAGACACTTCAGCTGTGACGGGATGGGGCTGCAGATCCATTGAGGATGTGACCATAAGACAGTGGGCCCAACTATCTCCTCACTTGTCCCTGTTCAGAGGCTCACACTTCAAGGTCACTCTTCCCGAGTGCATAACTGAAGGATTCTGCCCTATAGATTAGAGCATCTCCAGAGATAATCCTCCACATTCAGGCATTTTGGGTTCCCTCTCTATAACATCCTGTCCTGCAGTCACCTCAGGTGAGACCTGCACTCAGAACCCTCACTCACAGGTGAAACTTCCAGCTTTTCTAATTATTTATTCCAAAATATGAAAAGACAATTGGGGGAACTGCCACTTGAGGACAAACTGCAATATGATGGAGAGATGAAAGAGACAAAGATAAACATAAAAATAAGATAAAAAAAAAACCCTAGGGGTGCCATTAACTCAACAAACAAAAACAGGAAGAAAAAAAAAAACTAACCAAATGAAAATAAATTTCTCTTTCAGATATTTACATTATTAATCCACCCACTGAAATTAACCAAAAATGCTAAAAGCATATTTCATACCTTTTCTTAAAAGCATAGGAGAGAGGCAAATAATAAGCTTTCTCAGAACAGAACAAAGTGAAGGTGGCAAGAGGAGTACAGCAGCAGGCTGTCTCTCTGAGGATACATTACCAGCCCTGGAGGATTGACACTTTGCTTCTCTTAGCCATATTGACATGAAAATCAGAGTCAAAGGCAATGGAAGGTTCAAGGTGGTATCTAATAGAGGAACTTTTGCCACTGACTCCAAGGGGCCACTCCCTCAATGAAAGATTATACAAAGTCAGTGGTTCCTAGTTAGTGAAGGGGATGATAGATTTGAAAGAGAAATGACCAGAAGGCAATTTAAAGAGGCAAAAGATGCTTATAGAAAAAAAGGAGAGAACGAATAGTGTAGAGGAAGTCTTTATTTA
Source organism: Cephalophus harveyi (assembly GCA_006410635.1). Lineage (NCBI taxonomy): Eukaryota > Metazoa > Chordata > Mammalia > Artiodactyla > Bovidae > Cephalophus > Cephalophus harveyi. The sequence continues at coordinate 66,459 of SJYT01018105.1, read as the reverse complement.
ATTTTTTAAAAGATTGTTTTGATGTGGACCATTTTTAAAGTTTTTATTGAATTTGTTATATATTGCTTCTGTTTTTGTTTTTTTGGTCTAAGGCATGTGAGATCATAGCTCCCAGACTAGGGATTGAACCCACACCCTCTTCATTGGAAAGCAAAGTCTTAATCACTGGACCACCAGGGAAGACCCAGGTAGACTTTAAAGTGATAATGTTTGAATTTTTTTTCTGAGTTTATGAAATTCAACAGTCAAAACATTCCAGAAAGCTAATACCAAAGACTGTTGTGACACTGTGTGGATCACAACAGACTGTGAAAAACTCTTAAAGAGATGGGAATACCTGACCACTTTACCTGCCCCCCGAGAAATCTGTATGCAGGCTAAGAAGAAACAGTTAGAACTGGACATGGAACAACAGACTAGATCCAAATTGGGAAAGGAGTATATCAAGGCTGTATATTGTCACCCTGCTTATTTAACTTATATGCAAAATACATCATGTGAAATGCTGCGCTTGGTGAAACATGCTGGAATCAAGATTCTTGGGAGAAATATCAATAACCTTAGATACACAGATAACACCACCCTTATGGAGGAAAGGTAAGAAGAACGAAAGCCTCTTGATGAAAGTGAAAGAGGAGAGCGAAAAAGCCGGCCTAAAACTCAACATTCGAAAAGCAAAGATCATGGCATCTGGTCCTATCACTTCATGGCAATAGATTGGGAAACAATGGAAATGGTGAGAAACTTTATTCTTTGGGCTGCAAAATCACTGCAGATGGTGACTGCAGCCATTAAATGAAAAGACACTTGCTCCTTGGAAGAAAAGCTATGTCTAGCCTAGACAGCATATTAAAAAGCAAAGATATTACTCTGCCAACAAAAGTCCATCTGGTCAAGGCTATGGTGTCTCCAGTAGTCATGTATGGATGTTAGAGTTGGACCATAAAGAAGGCTGAGCACCAAAGAACTGATGTTTTTGAACTGTGGTGTTGAAGAAGACTCTTTAGAGTCCCTTGAACTGCAAGGAGATCCAACTAGCCAATCATAAAGGAAATCAGTCCTGAATATTCATTGGAAGGATTGATGCTGAAGCTGAAACTGCAATACTTTAGCCACCTGATGTGAAGAACTGACTCATTGGAAAAGACCCTGATGCTGGGAAAGGTTGAAGGCAGGAGGAGAAGGGGATGACAGAGGATGAGATAGTTGGATGGCATCACCATCTCAATGGACATGAGTTTGAGTACACTCTGGGAGCTGGTGATGGACAGGGAGGCCTGGCGTGCTGCAGTCCATGGGGTCACAGAGTCAGACATGACTGAATGACTAAGCTAAACTGAATGTCAAAGAAGATCATTAAGAAAGATATCAAACCATAACATGTAATAGTGAAACTGTGGGACGTGAAAACAAAGAGAATGTCTAAAAAAGTAATCAGAAAGAACACACAGATGACCTTTGAAGAAGAGAAGGTAGGAACTATGCTGATTTCTTAGTAATGACAAAGGAAGCCACAAAATAGTGGAAGCAGGTTTCCAATGTGCTGAAAGAAAATAACAGTTAACTTAAAATTCTACACTCTGGGAAAATAGCTGTCAAAAATAAGTGCAAAAGAAACACGTTTCAGACAACACAGACAGTTTTGCCACAAGCACAGTCTCACTAAGAGAATTTGTCAAGAGTGCACTTGAGGAAGAGGAAAGTAATCCCAGATATTAAGTGAGACGTGAAAAAGGTTCTTGAAAGAGGGAAGAAAGCAAAGATAATAGTAATAACTTTTATGGTTTAAAAGGGAAAAAACAAGAAAATTAAAATACACAACACCAACAATGTGTACATAGGAGTAAAAGGTGGACTTTCCACGTGGTACTAGTGGTGAAGAATCCACCTGCCAATGCAGGAGACGTAAGAGACTCAGATTTGATCTCTGGGTTGGGAAAATCCCCTGGAGGAGGAAATGGCAACCCACTGCAGTATTCTTGCCTGGAGAATCCCATGGACAGAGGAGCCTGGCAGGCTACAGTGCATGGGGTCACAAACAGTCAGGAAGAGACTTAGCACACACACAAGGGTGTGATGTGAGAATGGAAATTAAATGTTCTAAACTATTTGTAGTATAACAAGAAGATAAATGTATAGATTACTTTAAATTTTTGATATGAATATGTGTTATACAGGGAATAAAACAAAATGTTTTGTAATAACAATGAATGATGTGTAACCTTTCAAAACTAAAACCTTTTTAAAAAAATTAGAACTTTCCATACAAGTAGAGGAAAAAAATAGAATGTGAAAAATAATAAAATAATCCAAATTAAGGTACAAGGAAATAAGAAAACACAAATTATGAAACAGATTGGACAAGTAGACAGCAAAAAATAAAATTATGAATGCATCCAGTTAGATCATAAAATATCAAGCTAGCAGTGACATTTTTCACAGAGCTAGAACAAATAATTTCACAATTTGTATGGAAATACAAAAAACCTTGAATAGTCAAAGCAATCTTGAGAAAGAAGAATGGAACTGAAGGAATCAACCTGCCTGACTTCAGGCTCTACTACAAAGCCACAGTCATCAAGACAGTATGGTCCTGGCACAAAGACAGAAATATAGATCAATGGAACAAAATAGCCCAGAGATAAATCCACACACCTATGGACACCTTATCTTCGACAAAGGAGGCAAGAATATACAATGGATTAAAGACAGTTCGATGGACGTGAGTCTGAGTGAACTCCATGAGATGGTGATGAACAGGGAGGCCTGGCGTGCTGCAATTCATGGGGTCGCAAAGAGTCGGACACGACTGAGCGACTGAACTGAACTGAACTTTAACAAGTAGTGCTGGGAAAACTGGTCAACCACTTGTAAAAGAATGAAACTAGATCACTTTCTAACACCATACAAAAAATAAACTCAAAATGGATTAAAGATCTAAATATAAGACGAGAAACTATAAAACTCCTAGAGGAGAACATAGGCAAAACACTCCGACATAAATCACAGCAGGATCCTCTATGACCCATCTCCAAGAATACTGGAAATAAAAGCAAAAATAAACAAATGGGACCTAATTAAAATTAAAAGCTTCTGCACAACAAAGGAAACTCTAAGCAAGGTGAAAAGACAACCTTTGGAATGGGAAAAAATAATAGCAAATGAAGCAATAATCTCAAAAATATACAAGCAACTTATACAGCTCAATTCCAGAAAAATAAACGACCCAATCAAAAAATGGTCCAAAGAACAAAACAGACATTTCTCCAAAGAAGACATATAGATGGCTAACAAACACATAAAAAGATGCTCAACATCACTCATTAACAGAGAAATGCAAATCAAAACCACAATGAAGTACCATTTCACGCCAGTCAGAAGGGCTGTGATCCAAAAGTCTGCAAGCAATAAATGCTGGAGAAGGTGTGGAGAGAAGGGAACCCTCTTACAGTGTTGGTGGGAATGCAAACTAGTACAGCCACTATGGAGAACAGTGTGGAGATTCCTTAAAAAACTGCAAATAGAACTGCCTTATGACCCAGCAATCCCACTGCTGGGCATACACACTGAGGAAACCACAATTGAAAGAGACACATGTACCCTAATGTTCATCACAGCACTGTTTATAATAGCCAGGACATGGAAGCAACCTAGATGTCCATCAGCAGAAGAATGGATAAGAAAGCTGTGATACATATACACAATGGAGTATTAGTAAGCTATTAAAAAGAATACATTTGAATCAGTTTTAAAGAGGTGGATGAAACTGGAGCCAATTATACAGAATGAAGTAAACCAGAAAGAAAAACACCAGTACAGTATCAGTTCAGTTCAGTTCAGTTCAGTCGCTCAGTCGTGTCCGACACTTTGCGACCCCATGAATTACAGCATGCGAGGCCTCCCTGTCCATCACCAACTCCCGGAGTTCACTCAGACTCGCATCCATCAAGTCAGTGATGCCATCCAGCCATATCATCCTCTGTCGTCCCCTTCTCCTCCTGCCCCCAATCCCTCCCAGCATTAGAGTCTTTTCCAATGAGTCAACATTTCCCATGAGGTGGCCAAAGTACTGGAGTTTCAGCTTTAGCATCATTCCTTCCAAAGAAATCCCAGGGCTGATCTCCTTCAGAATGGACTGGTTGGATCTCCTTGCAGTCCAAGGGACTCTCAAGAGTCTTCTCCAACACCACAGTTCAAAAGCATCAATTCTTCGGTGCTCAGCCTTCTTCACAGTCCAACACTCACATCCATACATGACTACTGGAAAAACCATAGCCTTGACTACACAGGCCTTATTCAACAAAGTAATATCTCTACTTTTGAATATGCTATGTAGGTTGGTCATAAGTTTTCTTGCAAAGAGTAAGGGTCTTTTAATTTCATGGCTGCTGTCACCATCTACAGTGATTTTTGGAGCGCCCAAAAATAAAGTCTGACATTGTTTCCACTGTTTCCCCATCTATTTCCCATGAAGTGATGGGACCGGATGCCATGATCTTCGTTTTCTGAATGTTGAGCTTTAAGCCAACTTTTTCACTCTCCTCTTTCACTTTCATCAAGAGGCTTTTTAGTTCCTCTTCCCTTTATGACATAAGGGTGGTGTCATCTGCATATCTGAGGTTATTGATATTTCTCCCAGCAATCTTGATTCCAGCCTGTGTTTCTTCCAGTCCAGTGTTTCTCATGATGTACTCTGCATAAAAGTTAAATAAGCAGGGTGACAATATACAGCCTTGACATACTCCTTTTCCTCTTTGGAACCAGTCTGTTGTTCCATGTCCAGTTCTAACTGTTGCTTCCTGACCTGCATTTTATTGATATTTCTCCCGGCAATCTTGATTCCAGCTTGTGCTTCCTCCAGCCCAGCATTTCACATAATGTACTCTGCATATAAGTTAAATAAGCAGGGTGACAATATACAGCCTTGACATACTCCTTTTCCTCTTTGGAACCAGTCTGTTGTTCCATGTCCAGTTCTAACTGTTGCTTCCTGACCTGCATACAGATTTCTCAAGAGGCAGGTCAGGTGGTCTGGTATTTCCATCTCTTTCAGAATTTTCCAGTTTATTGTGATCCACACAGTCAAAGGCTTTGGCATAGTCAATAAAGCAGAAATAGATGTTTTTCCAAAACTCTCTTGCTTTTTCCATGATCTAGCAGATGTTGGCAATTTGATTTCTGGTTCCTCTGCCTTTTCTAAAACCAGCTTGAACATCAGGAAGTTAATGGTTCACGTATTGCTGAAGCCTGGCTTGGAGAATTTTGAGCATTACTTTACTAGTGTGTGAGATGAGTGCAATTGTGTGGTAGTTTGAGCATTCTTTGTCATTGCCTTTCTTTGGGATTGGAATGAAAACTGACCTTTTATAGTCCTGTGGCCCCTGCTGAGTTTTCCAAATTTGCTGGCATATAGAATGCAGCACTTTCACAGCATCATCTTTTAGGATTTGAAAGAGCTCAACTGGAATTCCATAACCTCTGCTAGCTTTGTCCATAGTGATGCTTTCTAAGCCCACTTGACTTCACATTCCAGGATGTCTGGCTATAGGTGAGTGGTCACAGCATTGTGATTATCTGGGTCATGAAGATCTTTTTTGTACAGTTCTTCTGTGTATTCTTGCCACCTCTTCTTAATATCTTCTGCTTCTGTTAGGTCCATACCATTTTTGTCCTTTATAGAGCCCATCTTTGCATGAAATGTTCCCTTACAAATAGCTATGAACAGAAGAGAGGTGAAAAGCAAAGGAGGAAAGGAAAGATATAAGCATCTGAATGGAGAATTCCAAAGAATAACAAGAAGAGATAAGAAAGCCTGCTTCAGCGATCAATGTAAAGAAATAGAGGAAAGCAACAGAATGGGAAAGACTAGAGATCTCTTCAAGAAAATTAGAGATACCAAGGGAACATTTCATGCAATGGAATGAAAACTGACCTTTTCCAGTCCTGTGGCCACTGCTGAGTTTTCCAAATTTGCTGGCAGATTGAGTGCAGCACTTTCACAGCATCATCTTTCAGGATTTGAAACAGCTTAACTGGAATTCCATCACCTCCACTAGCTTTGTTCGTAGTGATGCTTCCTAAGGCCCACTTGACTTCACATTCTAGGATGTCTGGCTCTAGGTAAGCGATCACTTATAAACAAAAACCCTATGGCCATTTTTAAACATGGCTTATGCGGGACACAAGCATTCATTTCCACAGGTTACATACCCAGGGATGAAACTGCTGGATCATAGGGTGGGTGTATATCTAGCTACAACTTGTATATACTGAGTTGTATGATTACAGTTCCAACTGTAGATTGAGAAATTCGCTGGCCCCACAGCCATCAGGTGGCATTGTCAGTTTTGTTCATGTTGCCATTTTGAAGGGGCATTCTGTTCAGTTCAGTTCAGTTGTTCAGTTGTGTCCAACTCTTTGTGACCCCCATGGACTGCAGCTCGCCAGGCCTCCTTGTCCATGACCAACTCCCGGAGTTTACTCAAACTCATGTCCATTGAGTTGGTGATGCCATCCAACCATCTCATCCTCTGTTGTCCCCTTCTCCTCCTGCCCTCAATCTTTCCCAGCATCAGGGTCTTTTCAAATGAGTCAGCTCTTCGCATCAGGTGGCCAAAGTACTGGAGTTTCAGCTTCAGCATCAGTCCTTCCAATGAACATTCAGGACTGATTTCCATTAGGATGGACTGGTTGGATCTCCTTGTAGTCCAAGGGACTCTTAAGAATCTTCTCCAACACCACAGTTCAAAAGCATCAATTCCTCAGTGCTCAGCTTTTTTTATAGTCTAACTCTCACATCCATACATGAATACTGGAAAATTGAAGGGGCATAGTGATTCACTAGTGGGCTTGTAATTTCCACTTCTTTTATATCCAATAATGTGAAGACTATTTTCATGTTTCTTAGTCATACGAATATCCTCCTTTGTGAAGTAGCTGTTTTTCTCTCTCTTGATTTCACACAGAACAATTTAAAGACCACCCTTTCTTCAATAAATGTTATCCTAAATGAGATGTCTACGTATGGTAAACAATTTCTTATTATTGTAATGTTTATTTCCTCCTCAGAAACAAATTTCTTATTATTTTATTGGTCATATATTATTTACCCAATGAATAACGTTAAGTTTTGGACTTCCCTGTAGCTCAAATGGTAAAGAATTTGCCTGCAACACAGGAGACCCAGGTTCGATCCCTGGGTTAGGAAGATCCTCTGGAGAAGGGAATGGCCATCCATCCCAGTATTCTTGTTTGGAGACTACCATAGACAGAGAAGCCTGGAAGGCTACAGTTCGTGGGGTCACAAAGAGTCAGACACGACTGAGTGACTAACACACACACTAAAGTTAAGTTTGGCTTGAAAGATAACTTTGCTGCAAAATGAATCAGAAATTAATTAGGATAATCTTCTATTTGGCATTATGGTTGGCTCTGAAAGCTCCTGTTACAGTTTCTTGTCAGTCCCTTAAAATTTCACAAATACAGTTTATCTGAATTTTGTCTGATGGCTCCCTAATGTCCTTCTTCTGTTCCAGAGTCTAATCCAGGGTCTCATACTGCAGGTAGCTGGATCTCCTTTGTTTCCTTCAATCTAGGACAGTTTTCTAGTCTTTCCTAGGGTATTCCCTTTTTTTTTTTTTAAACCATATAAGTATGGTTATAAGCTATAAATGTATTACACATTTTTGTATAAAAATCATGTAAAAATACAAATGTTCAAGAGCTAGGTTTTTTTAAAAAGAGAAATCTTAAGATCACATGGAATAATGAGATACACTCCTGTTCTGTCCTGGATAAAATCTTGAGATGGCTACCACCACTCCAAAAGGCAACAATGTTAAATTGCTATACTTTATACCATAATTTTCAAGCAATTCAAAGCAATTGACTGTACCCATTTCAAGGACTATTTAGCTCTATACTCCTATGTTAAATATAGAAAGGGTTGTCGGCCATGATGACCTTTGACCTACAAACATTTTTAATAACTAAATTTACTTATTCATTTATTTACGGCTGTGCTGAGTCTGTTGCTTTGCTCTAGCTGTGGCGAGCCAGGGGCTCCTCTCCAGCTGCCGTGTGTGTGCCTCTCACTGCCACGGCCTCCCTCGTTGCAGAGCAAGGCTCAGCAGTTCTGGCGCACAGGCTTAGGTGATCCACAGCATGTGAGATCTTGCCAGTTCGGGGATCGAACCCATGTCTCCTGCATTGGCAGGTCAATTCTTCATCACTGAGCCACCAGGAAGTCCCAGACAAACTTCTTTTTAAAAAGAGATCAAGACATATGAAAAAGGAAATTCAAGAGGAAAGCAGTTAAGAAAAAGATTCACTCAAGTGAATGAACATTTATTCTTCTATATCTTTTCAAGCATGTGATGTAAAACATCAATAGATTGTCCTAAAAGTAATTATAAACCATTTCTTTCAAAGATAAGAAACTGCAAATGCACTGGAATTAGTATCCAGGTTATTACAAAACAATTACTGTTATAAAGCTTTGAGTACTAGCAAGCCTTTGAAGTCAGCTAAATTAAGCCAATACTGTTAGACAGTCACTACTCAGCCTAATCTCTGGCAGTTAGAACAAGGCAGGCGCTGTTACTACTTGATTCAGATACAACCGTAGCTATATCACTTAAAGTCTCCTCCTCTATCCTCAGTTACTTAGAAAAGAAATCCTGCTACTGGAAATAGTGAAAGATAAATTACTTCTAAATGTCAATCAAATATTACATTTATAGCTTGCATGGTCTTTTAACTCAAGGGAGGGAGGCAGAGAGATATTAATTTAATATTAATGGAACTCATTATCCTTTCTGGGGGAATTCACCAGAGTAATAGGACTGTCCAGAACAGAGACAGTGAGCAATGCTTCAGCAGAAGTCACGTCTGTCTGACAGGTTCCACCCCCAGGATGACACAACGCCCTGACTGCTCGGTCTCTACTCTGAAGCTCAGAGGTGGAGAGGATGGCGATACAGTAATCTCCTGGTTTCGCCTTTACTTCCCTTCCAGCTCTCCTCAGGCTGCTCCTCCTGACTTCTAATGTCAGCGCTCCTACACGACCCGATCCTACCCTTTGCTTTTTACTATCTCACTAACGTAAATGTCTTTTTGAAACTTATGTCCTCAAATTTACCTCTTCCCAGACATCTGGGTTATAGATTCACATACCCAACTACCCTTTTAATCTCTCCACTTTACTATATCTAAGTTAAGAACAGCCTATAAACCAGTGAAATATATTGAGCCCTTATTATGGCCCAGATCCCATCTGAAGCATTTTTCATGCACTAACTTAGCCACCGGAACAATCTGAGGAGGTGGATACTACAATCATCCCTATATTCAGAGGGGGAAACTAAGTCACACAAACATCAGTAACAAGCCCAACGTCAGCCCATTTCATACACCACAGGGTCAGGTTTCAAAGTATGGTCTCTGGCTTCAGAGCCACACTCCTAACAACTACACTAAGCCAATAAAATCAGTTGAGTTTTCTTGGCCAATGCCTTCATGCAATCAGTAGGTCTAATCCAAGGCAATGAACTGGTTTACTAGGCTTCTAAAAGTCATCTAGGAAGGAAAGGAAGTTAGGCCAGTGATTGAGATGGACAAACTCTTGTTCATTCTGGAATGCTTATAACAGATATGTTGAATAAGTCAAATAAGTTTCCTGCAGGATGTGTTTCCTTTTCCAAACTCTCTCACTCCTGAAAAGATGCAGGTCATATACTCAACCCTTTCTCTCACTGCCCACAACAGTAACTTCCGTCAATCCCATCTTCAAACCGATCTTTCCCCATCCCCAGTGTAGCCTGGATTGTAGAGAAACACTCCCTAAACCAGTGTCCGGGCCCCTGTACTCACACACCCAGCCCCCTAATGCACCTCTGCTCAGCAACAAAAAGGATCTTCTGAAAACACACATCAGTTCATAATTACAAAATACTAAAAACGACTTTCTCACTCTGAGAATAAATTTTGCAAGTCTCACCATGTCTGCTGAAGGCTCTTAGTCCATCCCTAAACTGCACCTTCAGCCATTCTCCACCTTACTCACGATGTTCCAGACACATTTTTAAAACGCATTTTAAAGTTCTGCAAGGCCAGTGAAAATAAATTTGCATGACCTTTTGTCTGGGACTGTGCACAGCACTCTTCCTCTCAGTCAGCATGGACACAGCATGACTATAGTTATAAAATATTCAGGTTTCCCTGATCTTAGGATGTGTGTGTTGGGGGGGGGGGGTGCCTAGCCTCCTTTCTGCACACCCCACATCCACATCCCTGTGTGCATTTCTATTTATCTGGAAAAAGCAACAAAATAACCATCAGAAGCCTTTCTAGAATGGAGAAAGATCATTTTCTGAAGGAAAGGTAAATACTGAGAGATAAAGACACAATAAGATATGAAACTTCCTTTCTGACTCCCTCTCGCCCTCAAAGAGCCCCTTCCCTCTCCCAGGGTGTAAAAAGATTCACGCAAAGCAAAATTAAAAAAAAAAAAAACAGGAAAGTTAACATAAGGTGGAAAAAAAAGATGAGATCTGATTGAAACTCCTGCCCTTAGAGGCGGAACACATGAAGCACATAAATATTTGTCATCCTGATTTGTAACGGCGGGAAGAGACTGAGGCATCAGTTCAAATGGACCCATGAATCAATATTTGTAATTTAACAGGAAGAATTGGCAGCCGGATTCCCTGCCCTTGAAAATACCAAAATACCTACAATTGTCTGATGTACTTACTGGCATCATCCATGAACTCAAAGTCACCCCCGAGTTCAGAACTTGAAAAGTGGTAATGATCTGGATCAGCCAGGGCGCTCAACAGAATCAGCAGTACCACAGCATTGAGGATCTGCAAGAAAAAATGAAAAAACCTTAACGAACCCCAGTATATGGCCCTTACAACAGAAAATTAGAGGGACCACGTGGAGTTTAACTTCAACAGCTGCTGGACTTTCAACACGAAGCCCCACCCTCAGAGGGAGCAGACAAACATTCCTGAGGCAGTGACATACATGGTCAGTCCATTCACGCAGCCAAGGGCACGTGGCCTGGTGTGCAGGCGACAGCTGGTTTCAGCTCACTGTCCCCTTGGCCGGGCACCCTGGAGCATGGCAGAAACACGTTGAAGCCCTGAGGCCAGTGGCTGGAAAACACTCTCCAGCTAACCAAGCACACTCTTTTCAGGCAACCTCAAGTTTGTTCAGGTGACCAAACATTGTCCACGGGTTCAGACAACAAGAGTTGAGCCCATCCAGGGAAGGGTGGCAGAGAATGAATGCAAAGCTATTTTGTGGAAGACTGAAGTCACTCAGTCGTGTCCGACTCTTTGCGACCCCATGGACTATAGCCTACCAGGCTCCTCTGTCCATGGGATTTTCTAGGCAATAGTACTGGAGTGGGTTGCCATTTCCTTCTCCAGGGGATCTTCCCGACCCAGGGATTGAACCCGGGTCTCCTGCATTGTAGACAGATGCTTTACCGTCTGAGCCACCAGGGAAGTAGGTGCTAAATTATCTGTTTGGTAAATGAGAAAACTGACGCTTAGGGGTTAAGAGCGCTGCCAAAGATCAGGCAAATAAACTGGGATTGAGATCCAAGAATTTAAGTTTGAAAACCTACCATCTTAAATCCTCTTCTTTTTACTCAAACCTTGAAGATCCTTAACTCCTGCAGTGGCACAGGCCAGTCTATCCCAGGCTCCTATTTCTGTTTTCTAGAAACTACTGAATACATTTCCCTCAGGTATTTCAAACCCAACCTGTCTAAGCAGAAATCAGCTTCCTTAACATTGCTCACCTCTCATCCTCCTTTTCTATTCTCTCTTTAAAAACAGAATCACAGACTTCCCTGGTGACCCAAGGGTAAGAATCCACCTGCCAACGCAGGAGACACAGGTTCAATCCCTAGTCCGGGAAGATCGCATATGCTTCGGAGCAGCCAAGACTGTGTGCCCTAGAGGCTGCGATTCACAAATAGACAGGAGCCTGTGCTCGCCACAACTAGAGAGCCCGCATGCAGCAATGAAGACCCAACACAGGCAGAAATAAAATAAAAATACATAAATACTAAAATGCAGAACTGCCATTAGTAATTGGAAGTGGAAAACATTCAGGCACTATGCTAGGTGCTTTATGTGGAGTTTCTCTCATTAGTCCTCCAATAACCTAATTGAAGTAGGTGCTAAATTATTGGTAAATGAGAAAACTGACGCTTAGGCATTAAGAATGCTGCCGAAGATCAGGCAAACAAATTGGGATTGAGATTCAAGAATTTCAGTTTGAAAACCTACCATTTTAAATTCTCTTCTTTTTATTCAAACCTTGATTATCACTGGGCTTCACATCCTCCTTATTCCTTACATCCCACCAACTGCGAGATTCTGCCCATTTGACTGCAGCATTTCTAGCCTTCTCTTCCCAACTGCCCCGCTGCATACACACACAGGGACCAACACTGATGAGGCTGCAGGTGGGGCAGGTTTTTAGAGCTTAGCTGAGGCTCCAGCTGAGATTGGGTCATTTCTCCTTTTTTCTAAGTTGAGAAACTTGTGATAGAGCTGTGTTTCACGCTGGTCAAAACAGAGAAAAAGATGAATAACCTTCATGCATAAAGAAAATTCTTCTACTAACAACAATAAAGGCAATTCCTCCTATAAAAATTGGGTTTCCTAAGCAGCACTGAAAGTTGGCAAAGAATCTGCCCACCAATGCAGGAGATGCAAGAGATGAGGGTTCAGTCCCTGGGTCGAGAAGATCCCCTGGAGAAGGAAATGGCAACCCCACTCCATTATTCTTGCCTGGAGAAATTTCATGGACAGAGAAGCCTGGCAGGCTACAGTTCATGGGGTCGCAAAGAGACAGACACGACTCAGCACGCACACACACATACACTATTAAAAATCGTATGTGGAAATACCAGTGTACAGAAGAGGTTCAAATGCAGAGTTAAGTTATTCATTTTACAAAATACCCATTCTAGAATCCAATTTGAAATGGCAATCCCAAGTGGTTGGTTTAGGATTGTTGTAGAATTTGGAATAACCTTTTTTCTTCCTTTATTTTCCAAACTGTCTAAGGTGGCCAGATTGCTTTTTCAAGGAGTTATAATAATGAGTGGCAATTTTCCAGAACATATATGTATTACTCATTTAAACAGATACCACGGGCATGTGGTTAAAATTTATGTACAAAAAGGTATGCAGCGAAAATTAAGTCTCTCTCCTGTTCCTACAGTTACCCTCCCCACAGCAGCTATTAGAACTGCCAGTTTCCTGTTTCTCTCCAAAGAGCCCAAGAAATTTCACAACAGATTTTAAAGAGAGTATAATTAGCGAAACTCTAGTCGAAGAAAACCTTTCAGAACATATCTAAAGCTTAAAGGAAAGTATGATTTAACTGGCAGATGACTTAGCAAAGATCTCTGCGAAATCATCAAGTTTTCTTGGCATTTTATTCTCTCTACATTATTATCTTTGGCTAAGATTATGGACTGAAATAAGATCAGAATGTGTTTCGAAAAGTAAAACATCAAAGGCAACGCACTTACTTCTGTTATCACATTGGGTCTGAAAAAACACACATAAATCTGGGATTCATGGGTGAAGCTTTAATGTAGGAGGGAGTAGAGTAAGGAGGGTAAAGGGGGGAGGGGGGAGTGGAAAGGTCAGGAGGCTGTACAGGGAGTCTGGTTAGAAAATACAGGCCAGATTTAGGGATCATGTGGGTCTAGTTTCAGAGTCTGGGTTTTATTCTAAGTATAACTAGAAGCCAGTGGAGGGACTTCCCTGGTGGTCCAGAGGTTAAGACTACATTTCTAATGGAGGGGGCTTGGGTTTGATCCCTGTTCAGTAAACTAAGATCCCAGATCCCACATGCCTCATGCCTTGAGGAGCAGTCAGGGGGAAAAAAGCCAGTGGAGAATACTGTTTGAGACTCAAAGGAATACATTACGTAAAACACTTAGAAGAGTGGCTGGCATATAACAGTGACTTAAAATCAGTTGCCTTACATCTACAGACTCCAACAAGAACCACATAAAGGCTCTTGGCCGGCATCAGAAAATTACCTGGTTCCAATTTTCCAGACAGGGCTATGCAGCTGCATTCCTGTCCTTTCGGTTCCAAGGGGCCTGTCAACTCTTGATCAGCTTGATATTATCCCCTTGCCTGGTTTACTTATCATAATCCTTTTACTAATTGCCTCCAACAATTAGTAAAATTGACCAGATGCTTTGCTAAGCGCTCAGGAAGAACCGTCCAGGATTCAGGCGGGTAAATAAACCATGCGCCCAAATAACACGAAGCAGAAAAAGAGGACGCATGACAAGACTTCAGGTAAAGAATAATGGAAAATCAGAGCAAGTTACTACAGAAGCTTGCGGCTGAGACTGGGGTCACGGGGAGGTGCAGGGGACACGGGAGCATTAGGACAGGGACTGGAAAAATGAGAAGGTTCTGGAACCCAAGAGAACAATTTTGGAAATTCTCCCGCAGTCCCAGTGGTTAGAACTCGGTGCTTTCATTGCTAGGACCTGGGTTCAATCCCTGGTTGGGGAACTAAGACCCTGCAAGCTGCATGGTGAGGCCAAAAAAAAAAAGCGAGAGAGAGAGAACAATTTAAAGTGTGAGTGAGGTCAGCGGAACAGGGGCTTGTGCTGAGGCTAGCAAGCAGCTGGGTTTGGTTAGAACACAGCAGACAAAAGAACGTGCGAGGGGCTGAGACCGGAAAGGCAGGCTGCCGCGCTGGCGGGTCCCCAAACCAAGCAAAGAACGTGGGGCTGTGTCCCAACAGTTCATGAGGAAACTTTCAAGGTTTCTGAGGCGGGATCTGACGTGATCTGAGCTGCTGTGAGGAAGAGAGCGGGAGCGGCTAAACGGGTGGCCGGAGAGCAAGCCGGAAGGCCCTCCACACTCTGGCTGAGCTGCAGTGAGGGTCTGACCCACTTCACCCCGCTTCTCAAGACAGCCCTGCCACACGTGTCATCTTAGGCGTTGGTCTGGGAGGTTAAGTGACTTCTGTCTTAGGTCCTGTGTGTGGAAGAGCCAAGGCCTTCCCATGTGGAGGCGAAATTGCTAGAGGCATAGGAACTGACGAGCTGCAAAGATAAAAAAGAAGCAGAAAAACAGACTCAAATTCCAAGCCGGGGTGACAAAATCTAGACATCATCAGAAATAAGGACTATGACACAGTTGATGCTAGGTGGGAAAAGCGCTTGCATACATGTGCACGGGTCAGTCGTGTCCAACGCCCGGGACCCCGTGGACGGTAGCCCGCCAGGCTCCTCTGTCCGTGGGATTCCCCAGGCAAGAATACTGGAGCGGGTTGCCATTTCCTCCTCCAGGGGATCTTCCCGGCCCTGGGACTGAACCCAGTCTCCTGCATTGGCAGGCGGATCCTTTACCACAGAGCCACACCTGGGCAGCCCACAGTACTTGCAGGCTGTCAGGATTATTGGGATTATCGTGTGTTGGCTCAGCCACGTGTCCTCAAAGCCTTTTTATTCCGTCTTGGGCCCTCGGGCCGACCTCTGGGTGTGTCTGCCTGACCCACTTTCGATGGCCTGACTTGCAGTACTGAGAGCTGTTGCCTTCTCTCCTGATCAGCCTCTGAACGAGTCGCCTCCTTCCTGATGTCCCAGTTCTGGCTCCCGCTTCTGTGTGTTCTTGCTCCCGAGCGGGTCCCAGGTCCTACGAGGGCTGTGCTCGGCTGCCTCAGTCACCATCATTCTCTCGCCCTGTCCCCTCTGGCCCTTCTCCCTTCTCGGACACACTCCTGGGGCCAAGGTTCCCTTCCAGCTGCCCTTGTTCTTCCAGAATCCAGAGAAAGGAGACAGATAATACTAAGATGTAACGGCAAGGTCATTACACATCACCAAAGACTCACCACTGCGCCTTTTAATCCCAGAGTGAACCCTTCGTAACAGAAGGTCCGTGTGTTGCCACACGTTTACAGGTTATTCTATGAAACCTCAGGTGTTGGATGGGAATCTGAGACACCACGCAGGATGTGAACGCAGCAGGCAGACAGGGTGACCCATGAGGACCTCGGTCCGGGTGAAGGGGAGACGGGGGTGTGTATGCAGAACTAGCCGTGGCAGATATTAAACGTGGTCGGATGGAAAAGGTCAAATACAAGTCAAAGCCCCCAAGAGCACTGGGAAAGAAGCATTTTCCAAAAAACAGAACGCAGCAATCACCCAGTCATCCATTCTGACCAAGAATGAAACGTCACGACCAAATGAGAACCAAGAAGACGGTTTAGGACTTGCCAGGAGCCGATTATGTAACGGCCACAGCTAATCAAAATGTAAAAGAAAGAGAGGGAACATTTACGTTCCTGTTTGGTTAATGTTCACCAGCCTTTGAGCTTTCTTTGTCTGTTTTGGGAGGTCATGTACAAACTGTTCCTGTTCTATTTACCAAGTGTTCCTGTGGTGTCACATATTTTTTCCCTTGTTTTTGAAAATGATTACTTCCACATGCAAATAAATTCAACGTCTGTCCAATTACTTAAGTGGTGTCAGGCCCTTGTATATTCTCTGGGGATCCAAAGTGCTCTTCACCCTTCAATCATACCAAACCCTAAATGAACAGTGAGACTTGCAGCTTGAATCTAAACAACTGAAAAGGTAAAATGTAATTATCACTTATTAAAAGACTCAATAAAAGAAACTTAAGAACATTCAAACCCACTGAATGATAAGTACACATCAGAACTCTCCACAGAAAGTTGCATCCAGAAATTATCACTGCAGACTTATTTATAGTAATGGAAACTTTAAACAGAATTACAATAACTAAATAAGATTACAACCAAATAAGAGAATGCTACATAAGCATTAAAAGTCATATTAAAAATATTAATATGAAAATGTTCACATTATGTTAACTGATAACCACAGTGTAAAATTTATTCCAATTTATTATTTATGTTCACAGGCATAAATCACAGAGTAAAAACACTAAAACATACAATGTTATAAACCATGTGGTAGTTCTGCTGCTGCCTTTTACCTTTCATTATCACTGTACCTTTTTTTGTATTCTTCAGAGTATCTAACAAGAGCATAGTTGCTATTATGATCAGGAAAAAATATTTCAAGCTTCAAAAATATGCTTAATATAAA
Organism: Cephalophus harveyi; assembly: GCA_006410635.1. Taxonomy (NCBI): domain Eukaryota; kingdom Metazoa; phylum Chordata; class Mammalia; order Artiodactyla; family Bovidae; genus Cephalophus; species Cephalophus harveyi. Next base: position 49,319 of record SJYT01018105.1, on the reverse strand, counting down.
ACATATTCTAAAATATTAGTATTACATCTCACTCTCTAAAAAGAAACAACTACTGGTAAGAAGATGGCAAATAACAAGCAAATCTGGCCAGGCATTCAAGTTAAAACTGGGAAATAGGGAACTGCCTGGCAGTCCAGTGATTAGGACTCTGGGCTTTCACTGCTGGAAGCCCAAGTTCGATCGTTGGTGGGGGAACTAACATCCCACAAGTCATGCAGTACAACACCCCCCCACCAAAATAAAAACCCACCTGGAAACAGGTATGTCAGAGGAGAAAGAAAGAGTCAGAGTGAAAAAACTAAGAACAATTAGGAGATCTGCCACTTTCAGTAATGGTGTCTGACTCTTGTGACCCCAAGGAATGGTGAACTATGTTATATAAACCAATCTTCTCACGGAGGACAACTAGAAAATTTGAACAAAAACATGTGAGAAGCTATTAGCTAGCAAGGCAGTGAGGAACTAACGGGCCAAGATTCAGAAGGCAGAAATACTCCTGAGGGCAATTTGTTGATTCCAGCAAAGAGGGAGGAGAGCAAAGACCCTGAAGGCACCCTGACAGCCTCACTGGGCCAGAGAGTGAAGACTCGGAGGAGAGGGTCGCTGGTGAGGCTGGAGGGCAGAAGCCCCCAGGGCTTCGCTGTCAGATCGGGAAGGGGCTGCAGGAAGATGCACTTCATTCCTGGGGACAGGGCAGGGATGCCACCCAGCTTTGCCTCATCGGCATCTGAGACTGGATGGAGGGGACTGCCAGTTGCCTGTAAGAATCTATCAAAACCCTTCAGTTCAGTTCAGTTGTTCAGTTGTGTCCAACTCTTTGCGACCCCATGAATCGCAGCACGCCAGGCCTCCCTGTCCATCACCGACTCCTGGAGTTCACTCAGATTTACGTCCATCGAGTCCGTGATGCCATCCAGCCATCTCATCCTCCGTCATCCCCTTCTCCTCCTGCCCCCAATCCCTCCCAGCATCAGAGTCTTTTCCAATGAGTCAACTCTTCGCATGAGGTGGCCAAAGTACTGGAGTTTCAGCTTTAGCATCATTCCTTCCAAAGAAATCCCAGAGCTGATCTCCTTCAGAATGGATTGGTTGGATCTCCTTGCAGTCCAAGGGACTCTCAAGAGTCTTCTCCAACACCACAGTTCAAAAGCATCGATTCTTCGGCGCTCAGCCTTCTTCACAGTCCAACTCTCACATCCATACATGACAACAGGAAAAACCATAGCCTTTACTAGACGGACCTTAGTTGGCAAAGTAATGTCTCTGCTTTTGAATATGCTATCTAGGTTGATCATAACTTTTCTTCCAAGGAGTAAGCGTCTTAGTGGGGAAAAAATGCCGTCCCACACTTCAAATAACTTCTTCAGTTTTTGAAATACAACATCCAAAATACAAGAAACAGGAGAAGACAGGAATGCTAACAGTAAGGACCAGCAGAAACAATAGGCAGCAGAACAGACCATAGGTGCGGCTCTAGATACTAAAGTTAATGGGCTCCCCATAAAAAGTGTCTACACTTATAATAGTCAAAGAGATTAAAAAGAAAAAACAGAATGAGAATTTTGGTATGATACTTGAATCACAAAAGGCGGGGGGGGGGGGGCGGAGATGAGAGATTTTATTTTTTTAAAAATAGAAACTCTAGAATGAAAAATACAATACCCACATAAAGAACTTAGTGAATGGGTTTAACCCATTAAGAGGGTTACAAACAAACAAACAAAAAAAATGAGCTGGATAAAACAGAAGAACATATTCAGACAGCTGGCTGTAATAAAAACAAAAGCAGCTAGAAGACAATGGAGTTGCATCTCCAAAATGTTAGGGAGGAAAGGACCACCTTACAAGCTTAAAAACAACAACCTTTCAAGGATGAAAACAAAACTAAGATACCTTCAGACAAAACCAAAGGAACCTGTCATCAGCAGCTGAGCAGCAAAGAAAGCATTAAAGGGTATTCTTTGGACAAAAAAAGAATGATACCAGATAGAAGGCAGAAGATGGACCAAAAAGTTAAGAATAAAACTGATACTTATGTTGGCAATTGTGAATACTGATAACAAATAATAACAATAATGACTACAAAATATAAACAATACATAATAATAGCATATAGATCCAGAGGGAATAACTGGAACTGAACTGACTGTAGGTCCTTGTATTGTCCAGGGAGAGAACTGTACCAATTATTGTGAGAATCTTTAAGAGTCAAGGACATATGCTGTCACCAATAGGGTAACCTTTTGAAGAAGTCACAGTTGGGTGGTAGATACACCAAATGTTTGCTCAGTTGATAACCAAGGTGTTTCTATTCTGTGCACTTTTTCTATGTGTGCAATATTCACAGTAAAATGGCTAAAATTTTAAAAATTTAAATTATAATCTGATAATACTGTTTTTGGACAGCTGCCTAAATTTTTTATCTTCTACAAACTATCAATGGCAGATGTGCCTTTCACTTGAGTGCAATTTCGATAGGAAAACTGAAATTAAGTTTGACTAAAAAAAAGTAACTGTGGCTCGTGGGCTTAGTTGTTCCGTGGCATATGGAATCCTCCCAGGCCAGGGATCAAACCCATGTCCCCTGCATTGGCAGGTGGATTCTTATCCACTGGACCATCAGAAAGTCCCAAGTTTGGACCTTTTAATTGAAATTTACTTAATTTTAGAATTCTGACACAAATGTGTTTTTTATTCAAGTAAGACCCTGTCCACATGGTCCTGTTCTGATAGTGAAATAAATTTCTGACACTTAACTATTTCAACTCAAACAACTGTGGTAAATACATGCTGGGGGAAATTTAATTCACCATAAAATCCTAGTAGTCCAGGATATAAACAAACATCAGCAACCAAATAAAATGTAGAATAAATGCTGTAACATTAACTCATCCACTGAATCATTCAAAAATTAGCTATTAGGCAACAAATATATGCCAAGCACTAGGCTAACATCAATACATATTAATCCCCCCTCAAGCTAGTCTGCTGTCTAGTAGGGAGGACAGTCAAATAAACTGGCTGTTCCATTTAGTGTAAAAAGGAATTTTGCTACGCTTGTGGCTGAGGAGAAGAGGGAGGCAACGGAAAGCCTTTGTAGGAAGAGGACCTTCTAAACATCAGAAAGTAGGAGACTCGGAGATCTCGAGAGACCAAGATTACAGCACAAATGAATAATTTTAGGGAATCAGGCCAAGTGACAGAGAATTAAATGTTAAGAGAAAGTTCAAGGAAACAGAAAGGTAAAAACGAGCAGTCCTTGGCAGTCCTTTGAGTTGGATTGTAAGTAAAGCCAGTGTTTTCAACAGGGAAGCTATAAATCCCTGGTTTATACAGTGTGCGTGCAGGAGAAAGTTTAAGCAGTCAAGTTGACACTGTATCTTTCCTTAGAGCCCCACTTCAGTAGGCAAATTTTAAAAGTGCATTACACAGATTCTCCCTCCCCCCACCTCCCAAATTCAATGCAGGCCTTCTGATTCACTTTGCAGCCTAGTGCCATCCTTTCCATATACCTTCTGCATGGGTGATGGGTTAAATCAAGAAACCACCACCACTACACCTTCTACCTATTACTGAAGCAGTTTTGCCTGCCCTAAGTGGTGTGATCAATGCTACAACCACTCCACAGACGAGGACTCTCAGGATTCTTGGAAAACCTGCAGGGAGTTGTGACCTTTTCAGCTGAGATTCAGTCATGGGTCCTTTGTCCAGTAACCCAGGATCCACCCAAGAAGCCACCACACCCGGTTCACAAGGCCTGGCAGCAGGCTCGGAATTCTTTTCAAGGGAGTGTTCCAGAGAGCTCTCATGTAAGCTGAGACTGGCAAGCAGAGGGAGACAGACTTGCAACTCCCATTTCCCTGAATGGACTTGGTCGGGTTCTCATCTTCATGCTCGAGCTGAGTCACCACTATATTCTCTGGGAATGATAAGGAAGATGTCTGGACAGTGGACAGAAGGCAAAGGATAGTCCTCAGGCAGGAGCCAGAAAGAAGGCTGTTCAAAGAGCCACTGGGAGACCTGGGAGACAGGTGTGGACAGGAAGAACAACTGTGTTCCCCCCGTGCCCTAAAGAACTTTCTGGATCTCTGAATATAAAGAGATAGGCCAAGCCAGAGCCTAGTTTATAATGTGCATAAAGAAGGATCAAGCACCAGAAGGTTTAGAAGGCCAGCATCTGGAAAAGAGGAGAAAATATAGAGTGCAAAAATGGGTAATTTTTTTAGGGCAGCAACCCTGGTGCTCTTTGTGTTCTGAGACGCTCTACATATTAGATCTGTTAGTCCCTATTTGCAACCATCCTATTCCAACAATGGAGAAGGCAATGGCACCCCACTCCAGTACTTTTGCTTGGGAAATCCCATGGATGGAGGAGCCTGGTGGGCTGCAGTCCATGGGGTCGCTGAGAGTCAGACACGACTGAGCGACTTCACTTTGACTTTTCACTTTCATGCATTGGAGAAGGAAATGGCAACCCACTCCAGTGTTCTTGCCTGGAGAATCCCAGGGACGGGGAAGCCTGGTGGGCTGCCATCTATGGGGTCGCACAGAGTCGGACACGACTGAAGCGACTTAGTAGTAGTAGTAGTATTCCAACAACTTGGATTATCATTAAAAAGAAAAAAAAAAAAGAAACATGCTTTTAAAGACTATTTAAAGTGATTACTACTCCCTGCTTAGCTTCAATACATAAAATAATACTTCATTCCCACAGCTCTAAGACTTCCCTGGTGGCTTAGATGGTAAAGCGTCTGTCTACAATGTGGGAGACCCGGGTTCGATCCCTGGGTTGGGAAGATCCCCTGGAGAAGGAAATGGCAATCCACTCCAGGACTATTGCCTGGAAAATCCCATGGACAGAGGAGCCTGGTAGGCTACAGTCCACGGGGTCGCAAAGAGTCGGACACGACTAAAGCTAGAGAGACCCACAGCTATTTACCAAAGACAAAACTGAAACTCATAAAACAGAATGTCTTTACTAGTGAAAGGGAAGAGGCAATAACAGATAACCACTGGAATACAAATTTTGCATTCCATTCAAGAACAGTGTTGCTATTTGTACTTCAGAGTTAAACTTTTTCTTACAAAATAGCAATACATTTAAATCACCTAAAAAGAAATCCAAAACTTGAAATTAAAGACCAAAAAATACACTTCTAGTTTGTACACATACTTTGAAATTTAAAATAAAAAGCTGCTAATGTATAACTTGATAGCTAAGTTTTTAAAATTTTTTAATTGTCAAATTAAAATAAAATCCAATGATACAGTCTAACTACTCATAGACAAAGAAATGCTTTGCAATCATAATGCTGAATTGTTAAATAATGCTTTTCTCCTTTCCATACATAAAATGCATACCATAAATATTCATTACTACGAATCTAGGTAATGAAGCATTCTTG
>SJYT01018105.1:29935-43744 GCA_006410635.1 Cephalophus harveyi | reverse complement strand
ATCTAGGTAATGAAGCATTCTTGAAGGTGATATTAATATCTGACATCGTTACTTTTAGTTAAAAGAAAATAGCACTAGGTTACTTCAAAAGTAAACAGCTTCTGAAGATCACCATTCTAAGCTATTCCTCAAAGTAAACTAATGAAAAGATTATCCAGTAAATTATTAACTGTCACTAATATAAATAAATATCTTTTAAGATTCTATTCCTGTTTACATACTTACTTTAGAACAAACAGATTATTTAAGAAACTTCCTTTTAGTTTCTAAAGAGCTGTGAAGGAGAAAAAAAATAAGGCAAAGAAATATTCTCAGGTAAATAACAAGAATCAAAGAAATCACCTACTGAAACTTTACTAACTTAAACTTTAAAAAATTTTTTTACTGGAGTATAGCTGATTGACAATGCTACGTTACTTTCTGCTATACAGCAAAGTGAGTCAGTTATACATACATACACACACACACACATATATATCTCCACTCTTTAAAAAAATTTTTCCCATATAGGTCATTACAGATTACTGAGTGGAGTTCCTTGTGTTATACAGTAGGTCCTTATTATCTATTTTATAAATAATAATGTCTATATGTCAATCCCAATCTCCCATTTATCTCTGCCCACCCCCAATCTTTTAAACATTTTCACAAAGGCGCTATGATCTTTCTGCTATTAAAACCTGTTTGAAGGAATAAAAACAGTCAAGTTTTGACTACACAAGCACGATTCTGAGAAAAGAAAATCAGCATCAGAAATGTATGAGTCCACAAACCACTGCTATCAAAAGTGTGGTCTGTATCACTGAGTCACTTTGCTGCACAGCAGAAATTAACATAACGCTGTAAATCAACTATACTTCAGTAAAAAAAAAAGAGAGAGAGAGAGAGAAAAGTGTTGTCAGCAAAATGAAGTTTCAGCATCATCCCACATGTGTTACTAATGTAGAACCACAGGACCAACCTCAGATCTAAAGAATCAGAAGTAAAGGTCAAGGGACTTCCCTGGTGGTCCAGTGGTTAAGAATCTGCCTACCAGCGCAGGGGACACAGGTTCGACTCCTGGTCAGGGCATTAAGATCCCCACATACCGTGGGACCACTAAGCCCATGCGTGCTCCAACTACAGAGCACCACAACTAGAGAAAAGCCCTCGCTCTGCAGCAGAAGATCCCGCGTGCAGCAGATCACAACCAAGACCCTACCTAGCGAAATAAGCACTTCTGTAAAAAGGAAGGAAAAAAAAAAAAAGTGAATGTCAACAAGACTGAGAGCTGACCTCTTATAAGGCAGCAAAGCATAACTCTACAGAGACAGCGGATGGAGAGCTTCAACGTGTTAAGAGACAGCAACTGTCAACCAACGATTGCTTCCCCGATGGCTCAGAGGGTAAAGAATCAAGTCTGCAAAGCAGGAGACCCAGGAGACTGGGGTTTGACCCCTGGGTTGAGATGATTCCCCTGGAGGAGGAAAGGGCGACCCCACTCCAGTATTCTTGCCTGAAAAATCCCATGGACAGAGGAGCCTGGCGGGCCACAGTCCCAAGGGTCACAAAGAGTTGGACATGACTGAACGGCCAAGCAGACACAAGCACTGAGATATCTTTCAAGAACTTGAGCCAAATAAAGACATTTTCAAAGAATAACAGTTTGCCATCACCATATCCTCCTCACTGGGACCTCCCTGGCAGTCCAGTGGCTAAGACTCCATACTCCCAATGCAGGGGGCTCGGATTCAATCCCTGGTCAGGGAACTAGGTCCCACATGCCTCAACCGAGAACTCACAGCCACAACTAAGACTTGGCACAGCAAAACAAATAAATAAAACAGACCCTCACTAAAGGAGATATTTAAACACGTACGTCAGATAGAAGGATAGTGATCGCGAACAGCTGGTCAAGAAAATGATGGGTCATGTACTTTCCACATGCAGAGTTTAGAATGTCCATTTTTTGAATAAAAATTATAGTACTTGCAAAAAGAGAAAATGATGGACAGATGTGTAAATACGTGGCTAACTCTACGCGAACACTGATTGTATAGGTCAGTGTCTTGGGGAAGCTTTAAAAAGAAAAGACACTAAAATAAAAGAAATGACGAGTTAAAGGATGTATACTGTTCAAAAGAAAGGCAAAGATATTATTAAGTCTAGACTTTTGTTAAGTACATATATTAAATTTCTTGAACGAACCACTACTGCCATAGAAATAAAAAAAGCAGCAGATAGGCAAAAACTGCTTACCACAATTATGTTCCAATATTTGTGATTACTAATTAATACACATTCATTACCGGCAAGTTCCTCTTACTAGACCCTAGATTCCATGTTAGCAAGGACGGAGTCTATTGTGAATCATACTGTATTGCCAGCAGCTCACATAGCTCCTAACACATGAAATGAAGGGAGAAAATAACCAGATACACATCAACACTCCTGCTAGGCTTATATTTTCTACAATTATTTTGAGATGGGAAGAAGGAAATGGCAACCCACTCCAGTACTCTTGCCTGGAAAATTCCATGGACAGAAGAGCCTGGTGGGCTACAGTTCAAGGGGTCACAAAGTCAGACAGCAGAGTGACTTCACTTTCACTTTCTTTGAGATGGGAAACCCTTATCCTTAAGCACAGTTATGGCTTCCTGATCCACCAGCTAGCTGCATCTGATGTCTTACACAGATGACAACAGGTGTTCATACTGAAAATGCTATCATGTGCTCTCAGTTTATCTTTAAATAAGTTTTTGACAAGCAATTAAAAACTCCACTGGAAAAAAAAAAAAAAACTCCACTGATGCAGCAGACCTTAGGAAAGATATATTCGCATTTGAATACTACTCGGTTTTATCGGTAGTTGCAACCATTTTATGACTTACTTAAACTGTTTTGTGATACTTTTGAATGATTATTTGCAATTATTTATTGTTAGAATTATTAACTGGACTATAGCCCACCAGACTCCTCTGTCCATGAAATTCTCCGGGCAAGAATACTGGAGCAGATGGCCATTTCCATCTTCAGGGGAACTTCCTGATCCACTAATCGAACCCAGGTCTCCAACACTGCAGGCATATTCTTGACCATCTGAGCCAGGAAAGCCCATAAAGTACTGGTTTGTATACTGGAATTAAAGCCTCCAATAATTAGTACCAGTTGCCCAACAGGCAACAGGATCGCAGGAATAAGACGATTGTTAGGTGTCATGTCAGATTAGTAGATGGCCCTGGAATCTGTTCTCCTCTTCCATCACAGTAACAGGGGTATCTGGATATGTAAATCCCCAGCTGAAGATACCATCTCCCTGCCTATCACGCAGCTAAGTCCTTTGTCTTGTTTTGGGCTACTGGGATAGGAGTGTTTCACAGAATCCGCATCTTGGTGAGAGGGTTAACAGGCATGAAGGCCAGGGGTCTCCAAATGGAGGAAATAGGCTGCAAGTGTCAGACATTTTTCTCTCTCTTAAGCGGCAGGAGGAAACAAGCGTTATTTTTTTCCTTCTCTATACATGGATCATGGAAGAAGCAAGAGAGTTCCAGAAAAACATCTACTTCTGCTTTATTGACTATGCCAAAGCCTTTGACTGTGTGGATCACAATAAACTGTGGAAGATTCTGAAAGAGATGGGAATACCAGACCACCTAACCTGCCTCTTGAGAAATCTGTATGCAGGTCAGGAAGCAACAGTTAGAACTGGACATGGAACAACAGACTGGTTCCAAATAGGAAAAGGAGTATGTCAAGGCTGTTTTGGCCACCTCATGCGAAGAGTTGACTCATTGGAAAAGACTCTGATGCTGGGAGGGATTGGGGGCAGGAGGAGAAGGGGACGACCAAGGATGAGATGGCTGGATGGCATCACGGACTCGATGGACGTGAGTCTGAGTGATCTCCGAGAGATGGTGATGCACAGGGAGGCTTGGCGTGCTGCGATTCATGGGGTCGCAAAGAGTCGGACGCGACTGAACTGAACTGAACTGATGATACAAATTTAAAAGGTTTCTCTTAAAATACAGTGTTGCCATAATGACACCTGGTTTCACCTGAAGTTAACTATACTCAAACCTTGAGTTAACCAATGCATTTTTCTTATGGAAATGTTTGTCTTAAGCTATGTTAATGTACTATGCATTTACCCCAAACTCTGTCTTCAAGTCCGTTCCGCCTAATGGCTCAGAACCTACTTGACAAACCAGTATGTTATACTCAGATATTGTTCCCCTAATCTATATAAACAAAACTATTTGTATGGTAATCTGCCCTTCTACAAGATTCAAGTCAATTGTTTTATGGCCCAGGATGAATCATCTGGTCCCAAGATTATCACAAAATGCATCTTATGGATGAGAGGCCTAACATCCAGCTGAAGACTAGCAGGGGGGTACTCCTTCTGCCCCCTTCTGATGCCTATGTCAGAAGCTTTCTCTATCTCCTTTATATTTTAATAAAACTTTATTACACAAAAGCTCTCAGCGACCAAGCCTAGTCTGTGGCCCCAGATTGAATTCTTCTCCTCCAGAGGCCAAGAATCCCGGCGTCTTTTCGTTCAGCAACCTTTCATTGGTGCAAAACTCACGCTAACCACTTTGTTATGTTCAGTTCAGTTGCTCAGTCATGTCTGACTCTTTGCAACCCCATGGACTGCAGCACGCCACGCTTCCCTGTCCATCACCAACTCCCTGAGTATACTCAAACTCATGTCCATTGAGTCGGTGATGCCATCCAACCATCTCATCCTCTGTCGTCCCCTTCTCCTCCTGCCTTCAATCTTTCCCAGCATCAGGGTCTTTTCAAATGTCAGTTGTTCGCATCAGGTGGCCAAAGTATTGGAGTTTCAGCTTCACCATCAGTCATTCCAACACATCTTCAGGACTCCTTACGTTACGTTAAAATGTATCTATAGTGGGACCCAGAGAAAGTGATACTAACAGACACTTTATTTCTTGGTCGGCTTGCCTTTACAATGTTGAGGATGAACATCCATCATGGGACACAGGTTCTGCCTCTGGTCCGGGGAAGAGCCCACAGGCTGAGGGACAACTGAGCCTATGAGCCACAGCTCCTGAGCCAACGCCCTGCAGCTACGGAAGCCAGCACGCAGGAGAGCCTGGGCTCCACAACTATAGAAGCCACTGCAAGGAGAGGCCCACGGCCCACACCTAGAGAAAGCCCACGTGCAGCAGCAAAGACCCAGTGCCGCCATAAACAACAAGTAAAAATAATTTTTGAAGCTTTTTTAAAAAAGTAGTAAATACCACTGAAATCTTCAGCAGACAATATTTCATAAAACTTCCCTTGATCCTTTTCATTTGTGGGTGGGGAGGCCTGTATTTTTTTTTAAAGGGACTCATTAGACATCTCTTGAAAACCCAGTATCCATTTCTGTCCCAAATCTGCTCGATTCCTGAATTCAGATGGAGAGAACCAGGATGGCCAAGACAGACTTGTATCATTAACTAACCAGTGAGAGTCCCCATTCATATAACTTGCATCATTAGCAAATGAGAAACTTCTGGTGGGAAGACCTGGCAGAGCAGGATCTCCCACCTGGAAGGCTGTCCGCATCCTGCCTCGTCACCCGGGCCATCTAAAATAGCTGGCCCTTTCCATCTTCCTTAAAAACTGCTTTCACCCTCTCACCCCTGTTAATAATTCTTCAGTGCCTCTATCCACGGAATAAAATCCTTACTCCTTACTTTGGAATTTCAGTCCTTTACAATCTAATACAGTCAGGAAAACACTAGCTAATAAGACTTACTGACGTATTACGAGTTAGTCCCTATTTTGCCCTGGACTTATGGACCAAGGTATAGAATCCGACAGCTGGAAATAAACTATTCATCTAAAGCGAGCATATCATCACCTATCGAGCCTGACCCCAGGGATGCTTTGAGGTCTAAACAGGAACAAATGTGAAAGTCCACTGAAAACCATGTATCAATCACTCTACAAATGCAAGATGTAGGCTTTACTGTCCAGTATTACTATCCAGACAGAAATCAATAGTTATTGCACCAGGACTTCTAAGGATACAAAAAGAACCCACCAGGCTTGGGTACACAAGCAAGCTGTGACTTTCAAAGTGAACTAGTTACTTATTTGACATGCCAGGTCATAAAGCCAATGAGACCAGCTACTCTTGAGCTCTTTCATCCTTTATAATCTGATATATGGCCAACTCCCCAAAGAATAGCGTCTAGCACAAAGAGGCATTCAGTAGGCATTTGCCGAAGACTAACCTAAAATACACTTAGAAAATTATAAAAAGGATGGTATGCACAAAGGGGGGACCCATTCTAGGTGTCAATGACAGATTCTTCCATCTATCAGCACCACTTTTTAAAACATACTAAGAAAATCATCGGATAAAATGCAGGAAATTACAAAGGAAAAAGTATGCTTGAGGGTGTCAGGAGCAATGCAAGTCCTGATGGCAAAATATAGTCCATAAGAAATGCAGGCTTTACGTTAAAAAGAATGGAATAATGCCACTTGCAGCAACATGGATGGCCCTAGAGATGTCACACTGGGTGAAACTAAGACAGAAAAGGAGAAATATCATATCACATCCCTTACATGTGGAATCTAAAAAGAAAGGTTTTGAAACTTACTTTCAAAACAGAAAGAAACTCAGACTTAGAGAAGGAACTTATGGTTGCTCAGGGGAAGGACCGGGGGAAGGAACAGTTAGGGAGTTTGGGACGGACATGCACACACTGCTGTATTTAAAATGGATAACCCACAAGGATTTACTGTAGAGCACAGGGAACTCTGCTCGATGTCATGGGTCAGTTTGAATGGCAGGGGACTTTGGGGGAGAATGGATACATGTATATGTACGGCTGAGTCCCTTTGCTGTCCACCTGAACTGTCACAACATTTTTTGCTTATCAGCTATACTCCGATACAAAATAAAGTGTTTTTTTTTTTTTTTAATGTGGCCTTTAGCATAAGGAATACAGCAGGGATTTTTTTTATCATAATTGTTCTCCAAACATTCTTTCTTTCTCTTCCCAGGAACAGCCTCCGGATGTCTCAACCCTCTGCTCTCACAACGATATTTTAAATTAATCCCACTCCACCCCTCCCACTCACAGCCCTCCAACAAATAGTTTAAGGGAAGCATATTCCAGACCTAAATTCATCAGTATATTCTAGGCACATAACCATGGCCTGTTTGGTTCAGGATTGTACAGATAAATTTATCAAATGTGAATGAACCTCAGGACTCACAGCTTAATTACGGGCTGGCATATACGGCAGCCATTTGTATCCTAAAGGAAGGTAACCTGAAAGGGGAGGGGTTGGGAGAGGGGAGGGAAAGGGATGCGGTGAAATCCACCGCATTGCTTAACTGTGTAAGCCCAGCTGATGAGAAACACAAGGGTCATGAAACACACATCTCCCGGAGGAGATAGTGAGCCCACATTTTTTAGGAGTAGGATGACAAGCTCGTGTTTGTGTTTAAGAAAAATACCTCTGGAAATTGCATATGCAATAGACTGAAAAAAATGGATCATTGATGGCAAGACTAGAAGCAGAGAGACCAGTTATGATTCCATTACAATAGTTAAGTGAGAGTTAATGAGAGCCTAAATGAGAGAAGCGGTAGCAAGAGTAAGAACAGGACAGAATAAGGCACTCAGGAGCTTGGGGGGGAAAAAAAATCAATATAACGTGGAGATGGGATAAAGGAATGAGATCCAGATGGCAAGGCGGACAGAGGCAGCTATCCGAGGAATCTGAGACAGGGGTTGAGGAAGACTAGTGAGGCAAATCTGTGTATGGGCAAATTTGGGGAAGTTAACGGATTCAGGCTTAGAATATTCAGTTGTGTTGAAGAGAGGAAATCCTAGAAGCCCACACAGCAAGCATTCTGCGTCAAGTATTCCTTTCAAATCGTGATCCCTCCGGAAATCAAGACAAATCAGTCCTCATTCGGTGAGGATAGATATGCACCTTACTTGTTTTTCTAAAAAAACCTTTGTAGCTATTATAGGTTATGGGAGAAATCAACTTTCTTCTTAGGTTTAACGATTAAACTGCCTTTCTAAGTAAACACAAGCCTCCATCTCACATCGTAGTACACAAAACACAAAAGCTCTACAAAAAACTTAGAACCAAACCAGATGTAAACGTAAAAGCTAAAGCCATAAAGCTTCTGAAGAAAATAAGAGTTGTCTTTACAATCTCAGGGAAGGCAAAGAAAGTACTAACACAGAAAGTACTAACCATAAAAGAAAAAAGGCGAATTGCACTTCACTGAAATTAACAACTCCAGTTCATCAAAACAAACTATTAAGAAAATCAGTGGGCAAGCCACACTGAGAGAAAATATTCACAAAGAATATATTTAACAAAGGACTATATTATCATTATTATCCAAAATATAGAGTTCTCACAAATCTGAAGGATTAAAAAAAAAAAAAGGTAAAACTCAGTTTTTTCAAAAAAATGTGCAGTCAACACAAAGGAGGATATTAAGATAAACTGTTTCAGGTCATCAGCCACAGAGGGGAATTCAAACCCAAGTCACCAACAGCCACCAGTTGGCACCCAGTGAACTTTATACCCTGTTGACTGCAGTGTAAAAATGGCAATTTGGAAAATACCCGTCAGTTTCTCATCAAGATAAAACACAGAACGACCAGGAACCCCACTGCAAGGTATTTATTCAAGAGAAATAAAACCATATGTCCACAAAGTCTTTTTTTTGCAAGACTGTTCAGAGCAGATTTATCCATAATAGCCCCAAACTGGAAAAACCCAAATGTCCATCATCTGGCAAATGGATAAACAGATTGTGGTATATTCTTACAACAAAGTAATACTCAGCAATAATAAGGCACAAATATTGACACACTCCAAGACCATGAATGAATGTAAAATTCATTATGCTAACTTAAAGAAACCCAATACAAAAAAAACACCTACAGTATAATTCCATTTATATGAATAGGCAAAACACCTATGGGGTGGGGTGTCTATGGAGGGGATATTCTGAGAAGAGACACGAGGGAACTTTCTGGGAATGTTCTCTAAGGGTGTGGGTTACAAAGGTGCAAACATTGGTCTTGTCAATGAACTGTACACTTAATATCTGTGATTTTCACCATATGTAAAGTATGCCTCAATTTTTAAAGGGAAAAAAAATAAAAGAAAGTAAATGAAAAGTGATCGCTAATACAAATACCTGAGATCAATATGCTTTTTTAAAAAAACTGGACTGAAGGAAACCTTTATCATTTCAAGGCAAAAACAAAACACACAACTTTTAAAAGGTAAAACTGGAAACAGCACAGACCAATACATCACTCAGACCACAGGCTGCAAATCACTTAACCTCTTCGCCTTGGTTTTTCCTCTATAAAATGGGAATTTAAAAAAATCTACCAGGAATATGTAAAAATTAAGCTTATGCAAAGCATTGTAGAGAAAAATGTTGCCTGCCACTCCAGTTCTACCAGGATCAAGCCAGCCGTGGCAGTCACCCAGGACTCTGGGACTGAGGGGAATTCAGGCTAGAGACAGACAGATCCCCAAGATAATGCAGATCCATACCTGAGGAATTTCAACTTTCCCAGATTCTTGCACCTTCCCATACTTAGAAAATGATACATAAAATCATTAACCTGATTTGCCTGTTCCGTGATTAACACTCATCTTAGGTTTTCTCACAGGAAAAAATTCATATATCCTGGCTCCTCCCTCACATCATCACAACAGTTTCTCAGAGCTGTCTGAGAGGTTGTTCCCCTCGGCTATTTTATATAGAGTAAGACACTGAATAACTGAATTCAGGTCATCAGCCACAGAGGGGAATTCAAACCCAAGTCACCAACAGCCACCAGTTGGCACCCAGTGAACTTTATACCCTGTTGACTGCAGTGTAAAAATGGCAATTTGGAAAATACCCGTCAGTTTCTCATCAAGATAAAACACAGAACGACCAGGAACCCCACTGCAAGGTATTTATTCAAGAGAAATAAAACCATATGTCCACAAAGTCTTTTTTTTGCAAGACTGTTCAGAGCAGATTTATCCATAATAGCCCCAAACTGGAAAAACCCAAATGTCCATCATCTGGCAAATGGATAAACAGATTGTGGTATATTCTTACAACAAAGTAATACTCAGCAATAATAAGGCACAAATATTGACACACTCCAAGACCATGAATGAATGTAAAATTCATTATGCTAACTTAAAGAAACCCAATACAAAAAAAACACCTACAGTATAATTCCATTTATATGAATAGGCAAAACACCTATGGGGTGGGGTGTCTATGGAGGGGATATTCTGAGAAGAGACACGAGGGAACTTTCTGGGAATGTTCTCTAAGGGTGTGGGTTACAAAGGTGCAAACATTGGTCTTGTCAATGAACTGTACACTTAATATCTGTGATTTTCACCATATGTAAAGTATGCCTCAATTTTTAAAGGGAAAAAAAATAAAAGAAAGTAAATGAAAAGTGATCGCTAATACAAATACCTGAGATCAATATGCTTTTTTAAAAAAACTGGACTGAAGGAAACCTTTATCATTTCAAGGCAAAAACAAAACACACAACTTTTAAAAGGTAAAACTGGAAACAGCACAGACCAATACATCACTCAGACCACAGGCTGCAAATCACTTAACCTCTTCGCCTTGGTTTTTCCTCTATAAAATGGGAATTTAAAAAAATCTACCAGGAATATGTAAAAATTAAGCTTATGCAAAGCATTGTAGAGAAAAATGTTGCCTGCCACTCCAGTTCTACCAGGATCAAGCCAGCCGTGGCAGTCACCCAGGACTCTGGGACTGAGGGGAATTCAGGCTAGAGACAGACAGATCCCCAAGATAATGCAGATCCATACCTGAGGAATTTCAACTTTCCCAGATTCTTGCACCTTCCCATACTTAGAAAATGATACATAAAATCATTAACCTGATTTGCCTGTTCCGTGATTAACACTCATCTTAGGTTTTCTCACAGGAAAAAATTCATATATCCTGGCTCCTCCCTCACATCATCACAACAGTTTCTCAGAGCTGTCTGAGAGGTTGTTCCCCTCGGCTATTTTATATAGAGTAAGACACTGAATAACTGAATAAACTCAACTCACAGCCCTCCCATAGTTCACTCTGGTTTTTTTCATCAAGCAATCTAGGGAATTCCCTGGAGACCCAGTGATGAGGACTCCTCGATTTCACTGTGGAGAGGGAAGTTTGACCCCTTCTCAGGGAAGCCTCGGTGTGTAGCCAAAAAAAGTATTGCTATCAATAGTATAGTGGGCTCCCCCAGTGGTTCAGTAGTAAAAAAAAATCCGCCAGCAGCGCAGGAGAGGAAGGTTCCATCCCTGGCTCGGAGAGATCCCCTGGAGAAGGGAATGGCAACCCATTCCAACAATCCTGCCTGGAGAATTCCATGGACAGAGGGGCCTGGTAGGCTATGGTCCATGGGATCGCAAAGAGTTGGGCACAACTGAAGTGACTGAGCACAAATAGTACCTGGCACACAGGAGCTTAGTAGATGGTCATGGCAGAAAACAATTAGAAAATGCATAAAAAAGGTTCCCTTTACCTTTCTAGTGGACTCTTTTTTGAGTATCTATCTATACTCCTACGCTTTTTTCTCCTGAAAGCTCTACTTTTTTTGATCATGACTTCATTCCATCCAGATGACTGGTGGAAAGAGAAAGAGATGCCTTGTTCTTTAGCTCCTTCATCTTAAAAATGTACATGTAAATCAATGTTTTGGATAACCAAATTATATATGTAAAAAGAGGAGGGAAACTCACTAGTTTAAAAAAAGTTTAAATTGTTTTGAGAAAAGCTAAAGACTTATAAAGATGACCATAGCATACACCGTCTGTGGGGTGTATGAGGTCTGTGTGGGGTTGCAGAGTTGGATACGACTGAAGCTGCTTAACAGCAGCAGCAGCAGTGTACACTGTGTGTGTGCTAAGCCGTTTCAGTCGTTTCCAACAATCGGCGGCCCTGGTGGACTGTAGCCGACCAGGCTCCTCTGCCCAGGGCATTTCCCAGGCAAGAATTACTGGAGTGATTTGCCCTTTCTGCCGCCAGGGGATCTTTCCCATCCGGGGACCGAACCTGTTTCTCTTGTCTCCTGCATTGGAAGGCGGGTCCTTTACCACTAGCGCCACCTGGGAAGCCCCAAAGTAGCTTGCTTATTCACATCTGCTTAAAAGCTTTCTAATTATTTTTCAAAAAGCCATCTTTCCGAATGCTAAAACCTGCATACCAATAACTCCTTTCCCCAAAGAGCACGCTCAAGCTGTGGACAAAGCCTGCAGAGTCCTCTCCTTTTATCACACCAATGTGTCCTACTGGATTACCGCCAAAAACGGGGCTCAAGTAGATTTATCTCTCGCGTACATCACGTAGTCCATTTGCCTAATGCAGTGCCCTAGATTTTACAAATTACATTCATAGATGTACTTGCACCCTGCAGATTTCAACATCTTCAAGGAGGACACAAGACATGTGGATAAAATTGTCGGTCTTGATTATCAATAAAAGCACTATTTCAAGACCACCCACTATTCTTTCGCTGTAACTTTAAATGTCCGTTTTTCGTGTTTTTTTTTTTTTTTGCTTTCAGTAAAACCAGGGTAGAGCCAATACCCAGATGTTCTCTCTGCATTCAAGCAGCACAGTAAGAACCCACATATACTAAAGATCTGTTTGAAAGCTTTTAAGGTCAAATATTTCTATTGTGTGGCCTGTGATAGGCACTAACTAAAGGAAACTTGAAACTATAAATAGCACAGAGAACACCATGTTGGGGGAGAGGGGTGTTTTGCTTACAATGGCACCACAGACGAGTTCACAATTCGACTTTGGTCCGTGTTACATCCAAACACTGAAACACTCTGATGACTAAGAAGATCAGAATGTACCACCACTAAAAGTTCTACATGCCATCTTACTACCACGTCTAAGGAGTTTCTTCCTGGTGCAGAGGCATTCAGCGCCCAGAGGCTCGGGCTTAACTCTCCATCATGATCGAACAGAAACCACGATGCAGCGGAACCCGACTCCGGTGCTGGTGCAGTCTTGGCGTGGGGGCGGGGGGCACAATCAACCTGGATCTGGTACAGGGCACGACTCCATCAGGTTGCCTCACTAGCGCTTGATAATCATTGCTCCCCAGACAAGTAAAAAGCTCCAACCTAGAAACAAACTAACAGACCAGATGGGCCTTCGGGGTCGGCTAAGAAGCTGGGGATCACCTGCAAATCGGGGGTTTTGGGGGGAGGTACGTGGGTGTAAAATGGCTGTCCAGGGCCGACTGAAACGCAGTGAATCACAAGGCAAGCCCCTCCTAGGGTAAGGGCTTTACAACAGGCGTGCGGGTAGAGGACCCCCACCCCCAGCCATTCCTACTCGGGATGCGAAGGCGCGCAGAAGACGAGCCAGCAAATCCGCGGGCACCTGCGGGCGGGGAGAGCGGGCACGCGGCAGAGAGGGGGAGGGGGCAGGGGGCGGGCAGCAAGAGGTGCCTGCTCACCGCCTCGACGGCTCTCCCGACCCGTCGAAAGCACAAAGCCCAGCGGACGCAGAGAAGAAAGGAAAGGCGGGCACGTGCTCCGCAGGCAAGGATCGGGGTGCCGGAGTTCGCTGACCACCAAAGCGCGCTTTCGCCGGAAACCGCGCAGCTCCGGGAGGCCCAGCCGGCTCCCGGCGGGGGGCTTTGGGGAGCCCCCTTTCTCAGAGGGACCCCAGCCCACGCGCACCGCCCCCCGAAACCATCCCCATCCCAAACTCTGGGCCCTGACCGCAGCCCCCGCCACAGGTTGGCTGAGCCG
>SJYT01018105.1:0-29156 GCA_006410635.1 Cephalophus harveyi | reverse complement strand
ACCACGTGACGGGCGCCGGGGCCCTGTGACGTCACCGCGGGCTTAGCCGGCGGCCGGCGCCGCCCGCCCCGGGGGACAGAAATCAATCAACCCTCACCCCTGGCAGTCCCCGAGTCGACCCCCGGTGGAGTTCCGGGCCTCCCGTCTTTCGTTTGGTCATTCGTGTAACTCCATCACCGGTTCGAGATTCTTTTACAGTCTAGTTGATGGTGGGCTCTTTTTTCTTCTTCCACTTGTATCTTGCAGATATTCTGTAGGTTCGGTGCCATTCCCGTTGTTATCTTGCAGGTTGGCTGGGGGAGGGAAACGGTAAGGGTTATTCCGGCCAACTGCAGTCCTTTGAACCGGGGCTGAAGCCGCCCAGAGCAGTCTGTCTCTGCTTCCCAGCTCAATCACTGTGGTAGTAATCTTTTCCCAGAAAATAGAATGTGTACTATACTTGGTGTGCTTCAGGTAGCGTTTTTAAATCGTGACTGCAGCTCTAAAGAAAGTCATTAAGCCAAGTACTGCCACAAGGTCTCTGTGTAAGAACATAAGGTAAGGAGAATGGGGAAAAAAAAAAAGAGAAACAGGCATGGCTTTCTTTTAATAAGAGAAGCCTTTTTTGGCCTAAGCCATTTTGTGATCTAAGACTGACCCCAGTGCTTGTCCTTGAACAGGCCTCAGCAAGCAAGAAAGACACAAGAAAAAACTGTTAAGGGGCAAGAGAAGTCACAATAGCAAAGATAACAAATCAGGTGTGAAGACTCCCTGGTGTGTTTCAGTGGTAACCATTAACCTTTCTCCCACTTTCTTGACTGTTTTGCAGAATTTAAACCCCTTCCAGTGTGCAACCATCCTCTAAGGCAGGGGTCCCCAACACCCCCCACCCCTCATTAGCAACAGGACCATAGAGCAGGAGGCGAGCAGTTGTCTTCCAGGAAACTGGTCCTTGGTGCCAAAAATTTTGGGGACTACTGCTCTAAGGGATGATGTTGTCGACCTTTGCTGACCCTCATGACTTCAATCAACTCAAGTTTGGACTCTGTGATCACCCACGCCCCTTCATGAATACGCATGTAACCTTAGCTGAAAACATCCCCCCTTTTGCTATTTAGAGAGACACTGTTTTGGGGAAGATCCCCCAGTGTTCTCCTTACTTGCTGCAAGTAATAAATCCTTTCTTCTCACAATCCTTGTTTTGGTTCTGTCTTTTGGCTCCATACCCACCAAGAGGTGAACCCAGTTTTTTGAGGTAGCACCTGTGAGACTCAACACAGAGAGTTAAGAGATATTCCTAAGATTCCAGTTTGCGGTTATTTCCTCCCATCTAGTGTTTGGTCTGGAAGTGATCTCGGAGAGAGAGTGATCCTGAAGAGAGATCTTAGTTTCCTCTCCAGGAACTAAATCTGGGAAGCCTGAATGAAAACCAGGAAACCTAGCCACCTGCCCACCAAGGGCTAGAGGCTAGAAGCAAAGTGGTCCTAGCTCCTTCCCCTTTGAAAGCAAGAAAGTTTCAAGGAGGCAAAAACTACAAAAACCGGTACAAAGTTTATTATTACAGACCCAGCACAATGTATGGGAGAACACATAGTAGAAAAGCAGTTTATTAAGTCAGAAGCAGAGCAGAGATACACACCAGAGAGAAAGGGTATGGCATCCTTTCTAAGGAGCAGGAGTGCAGTAAGTCCAAAGCCAGAGAGAAATATACACTCAAAGAGGAGTGTGGCCATCCTGAATGACAAGGACCATACTATGTCAGAAACTAGGCAGAGATACACACCTGGAGAGGAATGCAGGCATCCTGAGTGAGGAGGGGCCCAGTAAAGAGGTGATTTAAATCACTTATATAGGACAGTCCTTCCAGGTCTTTGTTTCGTTGCTGTTTAGTCACTAAATCATGTCCAACTCTTTGGTAACGCCAGGGACTATACCCTGCCTGGCTCCTCTGTCCATGGGATTTCCCAGGCAAGAATAGTAGAGTGAGTTGCCATTTCCTCCCGAGGATCTTCCCGAGCCAGGGATCGAACCTTCATCTCTTCTGTTTCCTGTGTTGGCAGGTGGATTCTTTACCCTTGAACCACCTGGGAAACTGGGGGTCATTGTTTACCTTTGGTCAATTATCTTGTCTCTTTTTTCACATCTGACCACTCCTTGGACCATCCCCAAGGATGGTCACAATATTAGCAGTCACAATGTTTTGCTAAGATGGATCCGACCATAGAGGCCTGTGGGCACATGTCCACACTTACTGTGAGGCACATGTCCACACTTACTCCCTCCCATTTTGATCTTCCAGAAGACTTCCTGCACTTGTGCAGACAGGGAAGTCTTCCTTGACCTCAGGATTGGGCACCTTATCTCTTTACTTTAGCAGAGCTCAGGTTTTGCCTCTTAGCTTTGTTCTCGAAGAAGGAAATCGCAACCCACTCCAGTATTCTTATCTGGAAAATCACAAGGACGGAAGAGCCTGGCAGGCTATGTATGGGGTTCACAGGGTTGCAAAGAGTCAGACTCGACTGAGTGACTAACAGTTGTTTGTGGAGTGTCTGGGTGAGAAAAAACTTGAATTTTACTCCACTTGACAAACACCAGGTGTCCAACCCATCTATCTCTTACCTCAGAAGAATCCTTCCTTGTCCTACGTTAGCTGCTGATCAGTGTGTAAGGCAAGCATCTTAGACGAGTTAAGATTATTATACAGCACGTGTCAACCTCCTCCTTAGAAAGGATGCCATTTCATTTTGGATTTGGAAAAAGAGAAAGACTAGTTGGATCTGTATTTCTTGAAGACAGATTATATAGAAAGGAAGAGGAATATGAGATAAAGCTGCTTAAGAGCAAGAATAGTTTTACGAGGCTGTAAAGTTGTCACGTTCTTATTGTGTAGCGTAAACCTGTATCTCAAGGAACTCTAGAGTCATCCCCAGAGATGTCAACCGTGAGCTCCGATAAGAAATAATAATGAACACCAAAGCCAAGGAGGACTCTGCAAGGCCCTCTGGATACAAAAACCCCTCCACGGCTCCCATTTCTTGTTTGTAGAAAAAGGTTTCAGTCTCCTAAGCCTTCCCTGAGCTTCAAAGAGGAGGTAGGAGTGCTTGCTGACTAGAGAAGCGAGGGAATGCAGAAACAAAGAAAAAGCAGCTCAGCAAGAAAAGTCATAACAGTCCAGTGTTCAAACAGAATCCCGCCTGCTCCTCGGGGAGATGCACCACAATCTGACACAGACCTTTCAGTTGTTATGCAGAAACTAAGACACACCTCCCTATCCCAGGTGGACAACGATGAGGTAGACCCCAGATGATTAATATTCCTGAAACATCGCCCGCTAACCTCACCACCAACCAATCAGAAGAAGGTCATACCCCCTGCGGTTCTCACCCCAAATGTCACCTTTAAAAATGCTTCCATGAGACCAACATGTACACACTGGTGTATATAAAATAGATAACCATCAAGGACATACCGTATAACACCAAGAACTCTGCTCAATGATATAGGGCAGACTGAATGGGAGGGGTGTTTGGGGGAGAACGGATATATATATATATACATATGGCTGGGTCCTTCTGATGTGCACCCAAAACTATCACAACATTCTTAATTGGCTGTATTCCAATAAAAAATAAAAAGTTAAAAATAAAACATATGGAAATGGCAACCCACTCCAGTGTTCTTGCCTGGAGAATCCCACGGACAGGGGAGCCTGATGGGCTGCTGTCTATGGGGTCGCACAGAGTCGGACACGACTGAAGCGACTTAGCAGCAGCAGTATTCTTGGCAAGGCGGCAATGAGTGGTGGCATGAAGTGAGATCTTAATCACCTAACAAGAAGTCGAACCTGGGTAGCTTCAGTGGAAACCAGGAATCTTAGCCATCAGATCCAGGGGTTGGGGGAGCGGGAATAGAGGCTAGAAGCTGTTTTTCCCTGGATATTTGCCCCCGAGTGAAAATTGAATTTCTCACAGAGGCAAAAACTGTAAATACAGGTTGTTTGTTGTTCAGTCGCTCTGTCGTGTCTGACAATTTGTGACCCCATGGACTGCAGCACACCAGGCTTCCCTGTCCTTCACTATCTCCCAGAGTTTGCTCAAACTCATGTCCATCGAGTCAGTGATGCCATCCAACCATCTCGTCCTCTGTCGTCCCCTTCTCCTCCTGCGCTTAATCTTTCCCAGCATCAGGGTCTTTTCCAATGAGTCGGCTCCTCACATCAGGAGGCACACAGTATTGGAGCTTCAGCAGCAGTCCTTCCAATGAATATTCAGGACTGATCTCCTTTAGGATTGACTTGTTTGATCTCCTTGCTGGCCAAGGGACTCTCAAGAGGCTTCTCTAGCACCACAGTGCAAGAGCATCAATTCTTTGTCACTCAGCCTTCTTTATGGTCCAACTCTCGCATCTGTACATGAGTACTGAAAAAACCATAGTTTTGACTATATGAACCTTTGTCAGCAAAGGGATGTCTCTGTTTTTTAATATACTATTTAGCTTTGTCATAGCTTTTCTTCCAAGGAGCAAGTGTCTTTTAATTTCATGGCGGCAGTCACTGTCCGCAGTTATGTTGGAGTCCAAGAAAATAAACTCTGTCACTGCTTCTACTTTTTTCCCTTCTATTTACCATGAAATGATAGGACCAGATGCTGAGGTTGTTGATAATTCTCCAATCTTGATTCTAGCTTGTGATTCATCCAGCCAGGCATTTCACGTGATGTACTCTGCATATAAGTTAAATAAGCAGGGTGACAATATGCAGCCCTGAGGCACTCCTTTAGCAATTTGGAACCAGTCTGTTGTTCCATGTCCAGTTCTAACTGTTGCTTCCTGACCTGCATACAGGTTTCTCAGGAGGCAGGTCAGGTGGTCTGGTATTCCCATCTCTTTAAGAATTCTCCACAGTTTGTTGTGATCCACACAAAGGCTTTAGCATAATCAATGAAACAGAAGTAGATGTTTTTGGAGAATTCCCTTGCTTTTTCTTTTGTTTTTAAAGCTTTCTTTTTTGTGGCTGAGCTGGGTCTTAGTTTTGGCATGTGGGATCTTAGCTGTGTCATGTGGGATCTAGTTCCCTTACCAGGGATCAAACCCGGGCCCCCTGCATTGGGAGCAAAGAGTCTTAGCCACTGGACCACCAGGAAAGTCCCTCTCCTGCTTTTTTGATGATCCGATGAATGTCGGCAATTATGTTACTGGACCGAATTTGGGGTCAGCTCACTTGCTGCACAATAAAGCCAATATACTGATAGTGGGTTGTGGTGAGAGTACTTTAACAGGATTTATTGCAGGCAGCAAGGAAAGAGTGTAGGCAGCTCATGTTCAAAAAGCCTAAACTCCCCTGTGGCTTTCAGGGAAGGGTTATCTATTTATTTTTAGTTATGTTGACTTAAAAAATACAACCTAAAAGTTGAGAGTTATATTTCATCAATGGGAATTTTTAGGACTTCAAGCCTGGGAAACACCATTTCAAGTAACCTTGAACAACTTGCTGCTAGGAGGCAAAGGAGACGAGCCAGGTTACATAGTAATTTTGCAACAAGGGCAGGTAGTCCGAATGTCAAAAATTTTTTGTAAATTAAAATTAGATATCCCAAGTCAAGGTACATTTCTGTATGTATGGGAAGATGGGAGAGTGAGCTCACTGAAACTATTCTTTTGAAATGTACCTCAGCTATCTGGGGCCAATTTCTTATATTCTTTCAGATCCTGAGTTCCTCTGGGCTCACTGTAGGGAGTAGCTGTAGTCTGATGGCTACTAGATGGCAGGTATTCATCCTGAGTTCCCTCAGGGCTCACCAGCTCACTTTGCAGGGCTGCAATTGCTGATGATTGTGACATCCTTGTTTACTGGTATGGCAGTAATTAACGCTTTCAAATTGTGGTGCTGGACAAGACTCTTGAGAGTCCCTTGGACAGCAAGGAGATTAAACCAGTCAATCATAAAGGAAATCAACCCTGAATATTCATTGGAAGGACTGATGCTGAAGCTCCAATACTTTGGCCAGCTGATGCGACCAGCCGACTCATTGGAAAAGACCCTGAGGCTGGGAAAGATTGAGGGCAGGAGGAGAAGGGGGCAACAGAGGATGAGTTGTTTGGATGGCATCATCAACTCCACAGACATGAGTTTGGGCAAACTCTGGGAGATTGTGAAGGACAGGGGAGCTTGGCATGTGAAGGACAGGGGAGCAAGTGTCCATGGGGTCACCAAGAGTCAGACATGACATAGGTACTGAACAGCAACAGGAATGTAACTATGGGAGTTAATCAGGGGCACCAAACAAGAAATCTCAGTTTGTGCTTTGCTTTTCACCTCAAATTCCTGTTTTCTTTCACATTAGAGATAATTTTCTCTCCACAATCTTCCATTAATCTTTAATGATGCTCAAAACCACTTTTAACCAGTGCTAGGACAAGCGTCAGTGCTTTGAGAAGAAACGGAAATAAAGAATAAGAATGGGGAGTGCTGCATTCCAAATTCAGACTCCCAGCACATTCCCACAGTTATCTCCTGCTCTGCCCTCCTCACCAGAATTTCATGTTCATTAAGCAAGTGACTCATTGATTCAAAGGAATTTTGTACTTCTGAGAGCTTCATCTTCAAATATTCGAAATTTACAGACACTAGCCAAATTGTTTTTGATAAGAAGAGAGACAGGGTAGAGGGTGCTTAGCTGGAGAAAGGAGCCAGGAAGAGAGAAACAATACATCTGCAAGTGAAGTTTATTAAATAAAATTTAATGTCAAGGAATTCCTTGGTCCCATGGTTAGGACTCTGCACTTTCACCATCAAGTTCAAATTTTCCATCTCTCGTAGGGGGCCTAAAATCCTGCAAGCCGAGCTGTACCATCAAAAATTAAAAACAACAGCAGAACACTTAAGCTTTTCCGGTAAGCAGCCTGAAGTGACCTCTAAAAATTGATCCAGAAACCCCACAAAGTCATGCAAATCTTCACGTTCACTTTAAGAACACTTGTGAAATGCCACCCACCTCTGCCTCCCGCCACCCTCCGCCCCGCCCCCGACCGCCGGCCATTAAGGGTATGCATATCCGAAAAGCCACCAAGAATCTGAAGGATGTCACTTTAAAGAAGCAGTGTGCCCATTCCATTGTTATGGTGGAGCTGGTAGGCATGCACGGGCCAAAGAGTGGTGCTGGTCGCAGGCTGGTGGCCCAAAAAAAGTGCTGAGATTTTTCCTGCCCTTGCTCAAAAATGCAGAGGGTAGTGTTGGACTTCAGGATGAGATGTAGATTCTCTGGTCATTGAGCACATCGAGGTGAACAAAGCCCCGAAGATGCGGCACAAGACCTACAGAGCTCATGGTCAGATCAACCCATCCATGAGCTCTCCCTGGCACATTGAGGCGATCCTTACTGAGAAAGATCACATTGTTCCTAAACCAGAAAGAGGACCTGGCTGCACAGAAGGAAAAGGTATCCCAGAAGACACCGAAGAATCCAAAGCTTATGAAATGCAGCAAAAAATAAATGCAAATAAAATTAAAACAAACACACAAACAAACGCCATCAGTGCCTTTGGAATGGTATTTATTTGGATGCAAGAGAACATGTGGATTGGCCACAGGAAGAGGAACAGTGGTTTCCCCAGGTAATTAGTCACAGCTCAGTCACTTGTTTTTCAAACAGTAGCATATGTAGCTGGAACACTGATTGCAGTCGTACAGTGCCGTTTAGATAAGTCACCTTGATTTCATCCCTAGTGTAACCAGAAGTGCTCTGCTCAGAAGCCAATAAAGAGGCAAGGTGAGTGGAAAGGAAAGTTTGCTTTATTTCGGATGCTGGCAGTGGGGGTGGCACAGTGGACGTAAGGGGTATTGGTTATGTAGAGGGCTGATCAGCGGTATGTTATCTAGTTGTTTTAAGGACAGTTAGTCTTCCGTCCCAGGGCCGGTTTGTTCCCATTTCTTTGAGGCCAGTTTTCGGAATTGTGACAGCTGATGTCACGGCTGCAGCCTGGTCCTCATGTAGTTAACTTCGTCCACCTGGTGGGGGTTTCAGTATCTATAAGACAGCTCACCGGATATGGCTCAGAAGATTATCTATAGCCCTTGAGGAGGAACCAAAAGGTCCTTGACTTTGCTTAGCGACTAAACTATTATTGTTTTGTCTAGTTTGATGGTGTTCCTTGGTTTCTGCATTTCCTCACTTCTCTGATTAAACTTATTTTTTGACTAAAGTTTTTCCATGGACAAATGGCAGTCTGAGAACATGGGGGAGGGGGCTGGGGAGCCACAGGACCCTGCTCCGTTTTACCAGAAGCCTCAGCTTGCTTCTTTTCTGCGAGGGTAAAGGACAACAGCCTCCACAGCCTTGGTCAGGTTGCCCTGCAATTCACCTGTCATCCCTCCTCTCCATCCTTCACTGACCCCGTGGTGCCTTCCCCACGACTGCTCAGTCGTGTCCAACTCTGTGGTCCCAAGGACCGTAGCCTGCCAGGCTCCTCTGTCCATGGAATTCTCCAGGCCAGCATACTGGAGTGTGTTGCCTTTTCTTCCTCCAGGGAATCTCCCCACCCAGGGATCGAACCCGGGTCTCCTGCATCTCCGGCACTGGCAGGCAGACTCGTTACCACTGTGCCGCCTGCCTTCATTTCCAGATTTTAAGCCCTTCTTACCTCTTGGACATCAGAACTTGCAGCCTCTTCATCACAGGGCCTTTCCCTTGTCGTCTTCTCCAGTTTTTCTCTCCCTGGATCCTCCCCTGCCCCCTTCTTCCAAGTTCAGGTATTTTCCAATGAGTAGGGGTAGTTTTTTCTTTCTGTCAGATAATGCCACTCTCTTTCTTTTGTCAAATTTCTTCTTTTCTAGAACAAATTACATTTCAATCTATCTGTTTGAGATCCAAATTACCCAGTGTTACTCTGAGTGGTGACTGTGCGTAAGACATAAAGGTTACAAACGTTAGAACATTCTGCTCCTGCTCCCAAAGTTTATTGTGTAGCCTGGTGCACAAGTCACTGTGATGCTATTCAGAATGTGTGCCAAGTATCCTTACAGGCACAAACAAAATGCATTGGGAAAGCACAGGGATTAATTACATTAAAACTGTGGGGAATTAGCATTTCAGTTGGGCCTTGTAAAGGGTGAATAGAATGCAGACCAGAAAAGGTGAAGGAAGAGATATTAAAAAAAAAAAAATTAATTTTGTTGAAGTTGAGTTGATTTACAATGTTGCGTTAATTTTTGCTGTACAACAAAGGGTGTCAGTTCTAGCTACATATATATTTTTTTCATACTGTTATTACTATTTTGGCTGTGTTGTGTAGCTTATGGGATCTTAGTTCTCCAACCAAAGATTGAACCCAGACCCATGGCAGTGGACTCGCTGAGTCTGAATCCTTGGATCTCCAGGGATTCCCTCTTTTTCTTCTTTTCCATTACGATTCATCACAGGATACTGAATATAATTCCCTGTGCTATGCATTAGGACCTTGTTTATCCATTCTCTGTAATAGTTTGCAAGAGACACTTGATCTGGGAGTTGTATAGAGCCAGATAGTCCTCTGGGGGAGGGAAGGTCTCACTTGAACTACCTCCATGACCTCAGCAAGCAGCTGTCCCAGGAGCGACCTCAGGAGCCCTCTCAAAGCTGAGAAATTCAGGGCTTCTCTGGTGACTCAGTGGTAAAGAATCCACCTGCCAATACAGGAGACGCGGGTCTGATCCCTGGTGTGGGAAGATCCCACATCTTATGGGACCCATGGACCACAACTACTGAGCCTGTGCTCTGTCTAGAGCCTGGGAGTTACAACTACTGAGCCCACGTGCGGCCGCTACATAAGCCTGAGCGCCCTAGAGCCCTCGCTTTGCAACAAGGGAAGCCACTGCGATAAGAAGCCCTCACACTGCAACGGGAGAGTAGCCGCTGCTCACCGCAACGCATACAGCAATGAAGACCTAGTGGAGACAAAAACAAATATATAAAATTTAAAAATTAAAAAGCTGAGAAATTCCAAGAGCTACTACCTAACTCCTGGAAATGCAAAAGGGGGCTCAACGCCTTCCCTAGACGCGTTGGAAAGGGGGGCCACATGCCTATGCCAGAGGGCGCTGTGGAATGTCTATAAGGAGCTCATCATTTAATGAGGGAGACAGTGAAATAAATAGAAAACATAATAGCAAGATAAGTGCTTAGACATCTTTAGCACAGGGTGCTATGAGAACCTCAGATCTCAGCTTTGGAAAGGTCAGAGAGGACTTCCCAGAGGTGATGACAGCTAAATTCCAAATCATAGGATAAGTTGGGGTTGGCCAAGGAGAGAGACAGAGGACAACTTGGGCAGGATGGGAGCAGGATACCCAAGAGTGTAGGGGCAGGTGAGCCCCAAGGTTAGAAACAGAAAGTAGTACAAAAGCTGGGACTTAACATTTGGAAGGAAAAGGGGCAGATGAGAGAGTGATGGGGCTAAGGAAGTTCTATGGGTGTCAGTGTAGCTAGGGGGTGTAATAGAAGAGGAAAAGCTTCTCATGCCATGCCCCTCAGATTATTTTTCCTGAGGGAACTTCTGAACCACTGAAGATTTCATAAATATCAAACGCATGTGACTTGAAAAATTGATGCCATGAGCCTAAGGGACATACAGATGAGATAAGCAGGACCTACTACCTGACTTGTGGGTCGGGTGCAGACTGAAACTGTGAGGTCTCTGGTTTAAAGGTTGTTAGGAATTTGAAGATGACAACAGTGGAACATTAACCCAAGCATGGGCCCTTTGACATGGGGGAACCCTGTAGTACTGCCCAGGTTGTGGGCCTGTGAAGCTGGCCCTAGGGACACGTCCCATATTTCTCTCAGAAATTAAAAACAAAACTAAACAACAGTTTTAAAAAAAAGAGCTGTCTCTCGTTCTGTCAAATAACAAAGAATTGCTTCATGGAGGCTGTGATCAATGCCAATTTTATAGGAGTGTGTGGAAGCAAGTAAGTCAGATGCCAGATGATTCATTAAAGAATCTGGATCTTGTCCCAGTCAGGGGTCAGGACTGTGAAGGTCAGAGCGTGGAACTGGCTCCAGCCCTGAACTGCAGCCAAGGCGGAAGTCAAAAAGCATGATTGATATGCTCTGAGATCCATGTAATGTATCATATATTTATTAAAGCACACATTTGGAGTTTGCTCAGGTTCTGGACTGGGGGTTGGAGCCTAAGACCCAACCTCTGCCTCCAAGAACCTCATGGAGTAAAGAAAGAGACAAGAGGGGCAGAGGGAGTCATCAGTGGTAGATACTGTGGCTAACAACACAGCAACAACATTCGGATGAACAGTGGTGTTAGCATGGTATACTCTTAAGTTTAACAGCGTTTAAAGATTTGGAATGCCACCAAATGCAGCTGTACCCATCAGAGTTCAGTCAGGAAAACAGAAGCCAATCTAGACATTTTACACAAAGGGAATGTACTGCAGGGAATTGGTTCCTATAATAACATACTTCACCAGTGCCATCTTGACCCACTTTTGAAGACATGGCTGCAAACGCTCAGTTCAAATTTGCAGGCAGTTTGTTAAGCCCCCACCCAAACTGCTTGCCTTATCAGGCTCTAACATGCCTGTGTTATATGCACTTACCCAAGGCCAGAGGCCCCAGATACCCAACACCCAGGGTGGTGCTTTCTTCCTTGGGTCGGCAGTTATTCAAAATACCCAGTCCCCAGGAAGCCCTCAAAACCTTGCGAACCTCGCCCCACTTGCCAAACAGAAACGACGGTCCAACCTGCTGTTACCCTGTCCCCGCGTGGTCCTGTCTGGATGGAGCCTTTGTCACAGAGTTCTGCCTTCCTGCTCTCTGAGTGTCACTGTGTTATGTCCCACCAGTGAAAGACGACTTAAGTCTCACACCACAGTTGCACCCGGATGAGAAGGCAGACAGGGGACACTGAGGCAACCCAGATATTGGCAAAAACAGGAAGGGCACTCCCATCTCCACCCGGCTAGAGCGGTGACGGTGGTGGGAAGGGCAGAGCTGCATGGGGACCCAGATCTCTGTAGACAGGCTGCTGCTGGTGGAAACGCCTCCTAAAGCAGAGAGAGAGGAGGACCGCCTTGGCCTCTCCCCTCCTCCCCTCCTCCAGGCTTCTGCCAGAGCTTTCCATTGGCTGAACTCCCAGAAACCAGCTGACAGGGAGTCTGGAAGACACACTTTCCTGCTTACCAAAACAGCAGGGGGTACTCTGTCTTCACAGCAGCATTATTCACAAAAAACGGGAAGCAACCAAGTGTCCCGATGAATGGATAAACACAATGTGAGATACATACAGATACATAATGGAATATTATTCAGCCTTAAAAAGTCAGGAAATCGTGTCACATGCTACAGTACAGGCGGACCCTGAAAACCTTACGCTGAGCAGAACAGGCCAATCACAAAAAGACAAATTCTGTCTGCTTCCACCGACTCGAGGAATCCAACGTTGTCAACTTCATAGAAACAGAACATAGAATGGTGGTTGAGGGGAGGAGGATAAGCAGGGGATGTTTTTCATGGGTACAAGTTCATGGTTTGCAAGATGAAAAAGTTCTGTTTCATAATAATATGACTATACTTAACATTGCTAAACCATACATTTAAAAATGCTTAAGACAGAACTTGCCTGGTGGTCCAGAGATTAATAATCCAGCTGCCAATGCAGGGAACACAGGTTCAATCCCTGGTCCAAGAAGATCCCACATGCTGTGGGGCAGTTAAGCCTATGAACCACAACTACTGAAGTCCACGAGCCCTAGGGCCCGAGCTCCACGAGCGAAGCCACTCTCAGGAGGAGCCCACACACGGCAGATAAGAGTAGCCCCTGCTTGTCACAGCTAGAGTAAGCCCATGCACATCAACAAAGACCTAGTGCAGCCAAAAATAAATAAATAAATAAAATTTTAAAAAATGGTGAAGGTAGGGACTTCCCCGTGGTCCAAAGGTTAAGAATCCGCGTTCCAATACAAGGGACACGAGTTCAGTCCCTGGTTGGGGAACTAAGAGCCCATATGCGGCAGAGCAATAAGCCCACTGGCCCAAGTCTGCATACCACAATTAAGACCGGATGCAGCCAAAAAAATAAATATAAAATTAACGAAGGAAAAAAAAAAAAAGATTAAGATAGTAGATTTTGTTATGTGATTTTTCCCATAATAGACATTTTTTTTTTTTAAGGAATGATATTCTGATACCTGCTACAGCAAGGAGGTACCTGGAAAAATGTTAGGCTAAGTGAAATAAACCAGTCTAAAAAGAACAAATATGGTGGATTCCACTTCAATGAGGTATCAAGAGTAGGCACATTCTTAGAGATGGAGGAGAGTAGAATAGAGCTTACCAGAGGTTAGAAGGAGGTGGAGAGCTTGGGTTTCACAGGTACAGAATGTCTTTCTGGGATGACAAAAAATTCTGCAAACAGTCGTTAACAGTTATGCAACAGGTGAATGTACCTAATCCCACTGGATTGTACCAGAAAAAGGGTTAAAAAGCTAAATCTTATGTATATTTTACTACACACACAAAAGAGCAGCAGAGGGGAACCGAATTAATTGAGAGCAATGAGACATCTAACCCTGAATTGTTATCAAGTAATTTACCTTCTTTCATGATCTAGAGAAGCAGGATCTGGCAATGCCTTAGGTCCTGGACTAGGAAGATCAGTTAACCTCCCTTTATTCAGTTTATAGAATTCTGTAATAAAAGGGCATGAGTTCAAGACATAATTTGCCAA
Source organism: Cephalophus harveyi (assembly GCA_006410635.1). Lineage (NCBI taxonomy): Eukaryota > Metazoa > Chordata > Mammalia > Artiodactyla > Bovidae > Cephalophus > Cephalophus harveyi. The sequence goes on along the minus strand of SJYT01018105.1, from coordinate 15,461 downwards.
CAATTGTGTCTTTGGAAGAATCACTTAATCTTTCTGATTTTTACAAAATGTGAATGATAATCCTACCTTTATGGTTATTGAGAGGTTATTATAGAATAAAGCATGTTCCATGCCTGGCACACGGTAAGCATAGTAAATGGTAGATTTAGACAAAATTAACATTATGTAGCAGCTGCTAGTGTTTTACATGTATTAGGGAAGTTCACAGCAAACTATGAGTTAAGTATTAAAAGCCCCATTTTTTCAGATGAGAAAACTGAGGGTCCAAAGCTTTAAGCCACGTGTCCTGTGTCTCGCTGCCAGGATTTGGATCCAGGGTAGCCTCACTGCAGAACTTGAGGACATTCAGCTCTCCATGCTGCCCCTTAGATCCTGTCCTCAGGGATTCACAACCAGAGGAACAGAGCACATGTGTAAAGCACTAAATAAAACCACCAGCCAACACAGGCAATTGCTCCTGAAAATATACATGTGAAACTAGCATGTTCAAAAGCTGATGCAGTCGTTTCTCTTACCGGAGAGTTAAGAATCTTTCTAATTACAACATGAGCTTTGATGATATTGTGCCAGCTCTTTACAAGTTTCTTAATTAGTTTCCTTCACAAATGAGAAGAGCCAGCTAGCCCACACTGACCAGGGACCCTCTGATTGAGAGAGTCACAGCTCTGGCATACCCAAGGATTCCTCTCCAGTGTTTGAAGTTATGAGACCTGTGTTCCTTATGACTCATATCAGCACTTTAATTTTCCATTTTCCATCCATGGTTATAAATTAATAAGGGCTAAAATGCAATGAAATATTTAAATGCTTGTACAAAGAGTTCCTTAAGAGGGCAACACTGCTAAAATTGGCAGCATCAGCAGGTGAGCTCACAGGAAGGTTGTCAACTGGGAGATGAAAGTTCAGATTCATTAGAAGAAATGTTTGCTAAGGGATGGTCGATTGTGTTCCTGACCTGTACACCCAACAGTCTGGATCCCTTGCCATGGTGCCCCTCCCACCAGGAAAATTAGATACCCCTGCCTTCTAAACTCAGGAGTCCCCACGTGACTTGCTTTGGCCAATAAAATATGGTTAGAAGTCAGGTGGGTGGGAGTTTTCAGACTTAGATGATGGCTACCAGGTTATTCCTCCTTTACCTGGAAACAGGGGCTTCCCTGGTGGCTCACTGGTAGAGAATCCGCCTGCCAAGTCAGGAGACATGGGTCTGATCCCTGGGTTGGGAAGATCCCCCTGGAAAAGGAAATGGCAACCCACTTCATTATTCTTGCCTAAGAAATCCCACGGACAGAGGACACTGGTGGGCTACAGTCCACAGGGTCGTAAAAAGAGTTGGACACAACTGAGCAACCAAACAATCACCAGGAAACAGGCAAGGTGACAGGTTAAGACTGCTCCGTTAGCAGTCCCAGGGTAAAGAGACATGGATTACAGACACAGCCAATCCACCATAGACACGCAATGTGGGCAAGAAATGGCTTGTGGGGCTGTTTGTTAGCACAGCGACCTCGCCCATTGTGATAATACAGGTTATCAGTGTGCCACGGATGAAAATGTGGGTGTTGCACAAGTGAATTAAGAGCCCAGAAGTGGCACCTTCCAGCAAAGTCACCAGGCAATTGGCTGAAAGTTAACAGGAGACTGAGGCAAACTGAAAGGCTTCCTAGAGGAGTTGGGCCCTAATATGAGCTACAAAGGAAAAGGAGAACCCAGACCTCTTCTTATTCCTATTTTAATTGACTGGCTATTGATTTTCAAATACCAGTAATCGAAAGGCCAACAACAAAAAAAGGGATACGAGAAGTTAAGCTTTTATACTTAAGAAAAAAATGATTAGAGGAAAGTGAGAACTATTCACAATCATATAATGAACAATTTTTGTATCTCAGACTTCATTACATTCTAAGATTTTGCTATCTGTGCCTCCTGTTTTTCCTAAAGAAATATGATATTATGGATACAAACTTCCTGTACACCCTCCCTGATCCTATTTCCCTCCTTTACAAAACATCCAACTCAGTAAGTTAAGACTTCCCTGGTGGCGCAGATGGTAAAGCGTCTTTCTACAATGTGGGAGACCCGGGTTCGATCCCTGGGTTGGGAAGATCCCCTGGAGAAGGAAATGGCAATCCACTCTAGGACTATTGCCTGGAAAATCCCATGGACAGAGGAGCCTGGTAGGCTACAGTCCACGGGGTCGCAAAGAGTTGGACATGACTAAAGCTAGAGACCATCAAAATGAAGACCCCACTTTGAAAAAAATAAACTTTTTTGATGGCAAAATTGAGAAGCATACTTTAAAAAATACAATTTATTATATCTGATAATATCAGATAATCATTAAAAATGCCCTTGCCAGAGAGGAAACTGAGGAAAAAATAAGATAATATTTCATGACTATATCACCGTTTTTATCCAGTTATCCTGGCTTTTAAGGATTTAACAGGATCATGACATTTCAGAGTGAAAGAGTTTGGGAGTGACTTGGCCCAATCTCTCCATGTTTTGCTTGAGAAACTGAGAGGTGAAGCAACTGGCCCAGAGGCACACAGATATCTGTGTCCACGCCAAAATTTTGTCTGCACATAACATTACCTTCCAAGAGTAGTAAGGAAGAGAGGCTGGGAGGGCTGGCTGTCAGGGCACAGTATACAGAGCAGCTTTAGGAGGGCCCTGGAGGTTCAGGCAGTAAAGAATCTGCCTGCAATGTGGGAGACCCAGGTTCGATCCCTGGGTCCGGATGATCTCCTGGAGAAGAGAATGGCAACCCACTCCAGTATTCTTGCCTAGGAAACCTCATGAACAGAGGGACCTGGCGGGCTACAGTCCTCCTTAGGATCACAAGGAGTTGGACATGACTGAGAGACTAATATTTTGACTTTGAGAAGCAATCCTGAGGTGTCAGAGGCAGTGGAGTGAAAAAGGGAGTGGGCAGTCATGAGGAAAGGGCCAGTCTTGGGAGCTTCCCTGGTGGTCCATTGGCTAAGACTCCAAGTTCCCAGTGCAGGGAGCCCAGGTTCGATCCCTGGTCAGGGAACTAAATCCTACATGGCACAGCTAAGAGTTCACATGTGGCAACTAAAAAAATGTCCCACGCGCTGCAATTAAGACCCAGCACAGCCAAATAAATATGTAAAAGACGAAGAAAAACTGGTCTTCCCGAGGGGCCTGGAGACTGTGGGAAGTCAGGAGAGGCCCGATGACTGTACCCAGGCCCATGGCCAGTGGTGATTGTCCGAAGACAGTGTTACCTGCTGGGGTCACCTTGACAACCAGGAGCTTCACTGGAAGGCTGAGTGGTCTTAGTGAAACAGAGCAGGACTGTGTGGTCCTTGCCCCCACCCCCCACCATGTCTTCTGCCAGTGGAAAACTTTAGTCAAAGAATAAGTTTAATCAGAGATGTGAGAAATGATGAAACAAAGAAAAACAGTCAAAGGAGACTAAATAATAATAATGTAGTCATTAAGCACAGTCAAGGACCTTTAGTTCTTTCTCAAGGGCTCTAGATAATATTCTGAGCCATATCCTGTGAGCTGTGTTATAGATACTAAAACACCAGATGGCAAAGTTAACTACGTGATGACGGGACTATACCCAAGATATGAGCTGCCACGGGTCCGAGAACGGACCTCAAAGAAACAGGAACAAATGACCCTGGAACTGAAGATTAACTGTACCCAAAACAACCAAGATGACCCTGGTCAGACCACTGATGGCCGATTTAAAGATGATGTCAGAGACCACTGTGCTATTTCTGCATGTAGCCCCTCCCTGCAATTCTATCGCCCCCTGCGGGGGCGGGGGTGGGGGGGGGCAGTTGGCCTTCGAATAGATACCTGCCACCCTACCCCTCAAGTTGCCAGCATCTGAAATAAAGCAAACTTTCCTTTCTACCCACCTGGCCTGTTTATTGGCTTCTGAGGGGTGAGCAGCTGGCCTCCCCAACCTACTCCCCACTCCCACCCGCCGACACATACACACACATACACTCTTTTGGAAACATTAGAACTTGGAAAGACTTGCAGTGAAAATGAGTTCCTAGGGTCTCAGGATTCTGGGGGCTCAGGAAGGCTGTGGGATAGGAAGCTCCTTGCTTTGCTTCTCCTCCCTGTCTCTCTGACCAAATCATTCCTGGGCACTGGCGGTGGTGATGTGGGTTTCTTTTTTTTCTATTTATCATCTATTTATCTTGCTAGGAATTTTATCACACACCATTTTGGCTTTATGGATGTGTTTTCTTTTTGTTTTTATAGTCTAAGGAAGATAATCAGGTCTTCATTTTTTTTACAAAAATCAAATCAGTTTCTATTTTGCTGTGATTTGTATAATACTTAGAAATTCCAAAGAAAGGCAATGCAAAAGAATGCTCAAACTACCGTACAATTGCACTCATCTCACATGCTAGTAAAGTAATGCTCAAAATTCTCCAAGCCAGGCTTCAGCAATATGTGAATCGTGAACTCCCTGATGTTCAAGCTGGTTTTAGAAAAGGCAGAGGAACCAGAGATCAAATTGCCAACATCCGCTGGATCACGGAAAAAGCAAGAGAGTTCCAGAAAAACATCTATTTCTGCTTTCTTGACTATGCCAAAGCCTTTGACTGTGTGGATCACAATAAACTGTGGAAAATTCTGAAAGAGATGGAGATACCAGACCACCTGACCTGCCTCTTGAGAAATCTGTATGCAGGTCAGGAAGCAACAGTTAGAACTGGACATGGAACAACAGACTGGTTCCAAATAGGAAAAGGAGTATGTCAAGGCTGTATACTGTATTGAAAAGCAGAGACATCACTTTGCCGACTAAGGTCCGTCTAGTCAAGGCTATGGTTTTTCCTGTGGTCATGTATGGATGTGAGAGTTGGACTGTGAAGAAAGCTGAGGGCCGAAGAATTGATGCTTTTGAACTGTGGTGTTGGAGAAGACTCTTGAGAGTCCCTTGGACTGCAAGGAGATCCAACCAGTCCATTCTGAAGGAGATCAACCCTGGGATTTCTTTGGAAGGAATGAAGCTAAAGCTGAAACTCCAGTACTTTGGTCACCTCATGTGAAGAGTTGACTCATTGGAAAAGACTCTGACGCTGGGAAGGATTGGGGGCAGGAGGAGAAGGGGATGGCCGAGGATGAGATGGCTAGATGGCATCACGGACTCGATGGACATGAGTCTGAGTGAACTCCGGGAGATGGTGATGAACAGGGAGGCCTGGCGTGCTGTGATTCATGGGGTCGCAAAGAGTCGGACACGACTGAGCGACTGAACTGAACTAAAAACAAAGAATGCATTTACATTTCATTTTCTTGAAATGAGGGATTTAGATTAAGCACATACCAGGGAAATTTTCACAAGGGTATTTTCATTTAGTGAGTCAGCCGTTTTAGATTACAGCAAACAACTCTTCCTCACCTATGCCAAGTCCCTTGCTATGCAGAGGGTTTAACACATTCTCAAGATGTGCTTGAGAAAAGGCTGACGGTGCTTTGTTTGTGGAAATGTTTAACAGCCTGTCTTACTTTCCCCATGGGGAAAAATATTACACCTTAAAAAATGAACTGCATTAATATCCATGAGTCCATACAGATGTAAATAAATGACTAAATAAGTAAATAAATGAGGGAGAAAAGTCCCCTGGTACAGAAAATTCCAAATAATTTATGTGCCTGCTTTGCTCACAAGGAGATTGAGCGCACATGTGGGCTGCACAAAGTGACTGCCTTCCAAAGAGCACAGTATAGAAAGTGACCTGGAGAAACGTGACCTACACTATCCCAGCCAGATGATCAAGGTCAAGGTCAACAGTGATAAGTCTTGTGGATGGTCTGTACCTACCCTTGATATGATATTTTGAGAAGGAATACTTTACCTTTATGGTCTTTATCCCCTTAACCCATAACCCTGGTCTGATAAGGAGAAAATCATCAACAAATCCCAACTGAGAGACTTTCTACAAAATATGTCACCAGTACTCCTCAAAACTGTCAAGGTCATCAAAAACAAGGAAAAGGAGAAACTGTCACAACTAAGAGAAGCCTAAGGAGGTTACATGAAATACAATGCAGTACCTGGATGAGATCCTGGAAGAGGAAAACTAAGGAAACATTTGAATAAAATGTGTACTTTTGCTAATGATAATGTACCAGGGTTGGTTCATTAATTGTTACAAATATACCAGATTAATGTAAGATGTTAGTAACAGGGACAACAGTGTAGAATATCCAGAAACTCTGTGTATTACAGTCATAGTTTTTCTGCACATCTAAATTGTTCTAAAAAGCAAAGTTCATTTTTAAAAAAGGCAACCAAAGAGGGAATTCCCTGGCAATCCAGTGGTTAGGAGTCTCACAGACAAGAGCATGGGTTTGATCCTTGGTTGAGGAACTAAGATCCTGCAAGTTGCGAAGTGTGACTAAAAATTTTAAAAAACAACAAGTGAACCGTGCTGTAATGAGGAGAGAGGAAATTATTTTAAAACAATATTAGACAGATTTGTTACTGCTTAGACAATCATTAAAACAAAACTTTTTGAAGGACTCTTACTTTGATGTCACCTATTCCAGTTACTTTAACATCACCCTCTTTACAGAGAGAAAAGGATGTTTTGTGAGTTAATGAAAATATGATAAATACACATTTTAACGAATCTAATGAGTCCATTCAGTTCAGTTCAGTTCAGTCGCTCAGTCGTGTCCGACTGGTACTCCTCAAAGTGTCTTTTGTTTCAGTTCAGTTCAGTCGCTCAGTCGTGTCCGACTCTTTGCGACCCCATGAATCACAGCACGCCAGGCCTCCCTGTTCATCACCATCTCCCGGAGTTCACTCAGATTCACGTCCATCGAGTCGTCCATCCTCGGTCGTCCCCTTCTCCTCCTGCCCCCAATCCCTCCCAGCATCAGAGTCTTTTCCAATGAGTCAAGTCTTCGCATGAGGTGGCCAAAGTACTGGAGTTTCAGCTTCAGCATGCCCCCTTTGAATCCCTGATACATTTATATACTTTTTTTTTAATTGACCAAAGGATTTAAAGAAAAGAAATATACCATTTTTGACTTCAAATATCTTTCTCACTTAAGCTCAGCTTTTTTCTGCCTTTTCATTAAGTCTTTATTATTCTAATAAAAATGCTCACTGTGAGACAACTTTTATTTTACAGTTCACTTAACTTTACAGTTTTCTTGGAATTGTTTTTGTTAACATTTTCCTTGCCACTTCCCTCTTTAAAAAAAAAAATGTAACATCAATACATTCTTCTTTGTGATCTTTCAAGATTTGATACTTCATGTACAAGATTGGAGGTTATCTCTAAATATTTCAGAAACCGAGAATTTCAGCAAATATTTGTTTTACAGTGTTTGAGAAGCAAAACACCTCCACTTTCAAATACCTAGTAGCAGTCCACGTTGTTATTTGGATGAGTAGTTGAGAACATTCCCTGTTTCTTTTAGGTTTGGGGACAGTGGTGAGAAGAACAGGAGGAGAGTTCCCTAATGTTCTGCACCGACATCAGGAGATGAACTCGGGAAACATGGGAGAAGCCCTCAACTCTAGCACGAAAATTCCAATGTGGCGCTTAGGTTGGGCTGAGATTGGGCCCCTAGGACTTCCTCCTCAGGAGCGGTGTGGGGGCCCTTCGGAGGACTTTCCAAAGTCCATTTCCACAACACATATTGGCAACCGCTAGGCACCGTATCCCTGGGACCTAAGGGGATTAAGACACAGGCACGCCGTGTCAAGGAAGGCACCCCCTTCCTTGAGTGTGGAAACCAGTCAGGGGACGTCGGGGAAAGTCGTACCCAACTCTGTGAAAGTCGCCAGGCCCTGACTCACGTCCGTATGCCCCCCAGGCCCCTGCCCTTGCTTCTCCTGGGATGTCCCGCTCACTCAAGTCCCCGCCCATCGACCCGAAAGAAGGAGGAGCCCCTCAGCGTTGCCAGCCGGCCTGTGGCTTCGGGCTTCTCACATCCCTCCGTGGCCACATCCCTCCTCTTGCTCCAGTGACGCCCACACGTCTCCAAGTGGCTCAGATGAGCCTCACTTGCAGGGGCCCCACGGCGGGGCTGCCATCGCTTCCAAATCCCATTTGTCCCGAGGGACCAGAGCAGGGCTGGCCTCTGTCCGGAGTCAGGGGGGCTCTTCCCTCCTAACCGGGCTGCCCTGTGGCCCTCGCCCCCAGCAGGCGAGCTTCCTTGACTGGAGGATCGCAGGTATCTGAGAAGAATGGCTCCCTCTTCCTCTAGAAGAAAACCACTGCTAAGTCGCTTCAGTCGTGTCCGACTCTGTGCGACCCCATAGACGGCAGCCCACCAGGCTCCCCCATCCCTGGGATTCTCCAGCAAGAACACTGGAGTGGATTGTCATTTCCTTCTCCAATGCATGAAAGTGAAAAATCAAAGTGAAGTTGCTCAGTCGTGCCCGACTCTTCGAGACCCCATGGGCTGCAGCCTACCAGGCTCCTCCGCCCATGGGATTTTCGTTCCACTAAAACCCCAGAGATCAGAAGCAAGGCATCGGTATGTAGATGTGTCTTCTCTCAGGTGGGACTGAGGCGGCCCCTAAGATGGCCGGTCGGGTCTCTGGGGTGGCCAGTCTGCTCAGTGGCCCACGTGGCAGGGAGGGAAGTGACACCTAGAGGGTGGGCTGGGGGAGCTGTGGAAAGACAGAGGCTCAGGGAAGCGCCTCAGTCATCAGCCAGAAGGAACAAGCGTCCAGGGGGATGACTGAGAGCCTGAGGGGAGGGGGAAGGTCCGAGGGTCTGTGGGTAGCTGTGGGTGGGGAGACGTGGGTGAGAGATCGTGCACGTAGAAGCAGCTTTGAAGGTGGTCACAGAGGTGTGGAGCAGAAGGGCCCAAGGGGGGCTAAGGGACTGAGAGGCAGGGACTTGGCCGAGTGGTCCCCAGGGATGGGAGTTCACTCACTGTGATGGCAAACGGGCTAGAGGGAGACACTGAGCCAGAGGCCGGAGCCTTCAGTTCTGCGTGGGGAGAGACCTGGTGCTTGGTAGACGCAGGATGCCCTGTGCCTGGGTGGGCATGCTCTGCCCACCTGGGGCTGAAACCCAGCCCGCTGTCCACTGGAAGAGCCAGGCACCCTGGCATGGGGCTGTGTTCAGCCTGATGGAAGGCACCCTAGGGCAGCCCTGAGGATATGACCGTGGTGAGGCCGGGTCAAGGGCTTAGATGATGGCATGGACCTCAAGGAATAGGGGGCTTTTTACAAGAAGGCAGAAGGGAAATAGTGTGGAGTGGCATAAGGAGGGAGGAGAATGAGGCCACCGGCTTTCTGGCCAGTGACACGAGATTCTTCTGGTTAGTAATGATAATGATGATAATGGTCAGTACATCCAGAACTTACTGTATTCCAGGTACAGTGCTAGCAACTTTCTGTATATATACCTCAGTTAATCCTCACAACAACCTGATGTGATTAGCTCAATTTCTCACTGAAGAAACCAAGGCACAGAGACTGGGTCACTCGGTCCAGCTCAAAGTGAAAATCAGAGTGAAGTCAGTCAGCCGTGTCCGACTCTTTCTGACGCTATGGCCTGTAACCCTGTAGCCTGCCAGGCTCCTCTGTCCATGGGATTTTCTAGGCAAGAATACTGGAGTGGGTGGCCATTTTCTTCTCCAGGGGATCTTCCCAACCCAGGGATCAAACTCACGTCTTCCACATTTCAGGCAGGCTCTTTACCCTGAGCCAGGAGGGAATCCCAGGAATTAACCCCCAACTGTCTTTTTTTTGATAATTTAAGAAGACATATTTAGAGAAAATAGACATTTCATAGACAGAACGCAGTCTCAGACGGTGCGAGTGGGAGAGACACGCTCCACAGACACAGAGGTGAGAGTCCAGCCTCCACTGTCTTGACCCCAGACTTCACTCCCTTACCCATGAAACTAACACATAAGGACTGCTTTCCTCCAAAAATCACTCACAAAGCTAGTTTTATATCCTCCAGATTGACAAATGTTCATCCTAGTTTAAATCTACTCTAGTTTGACGATGAAAACAGGAATCCCAAACTAGACTTTATTTCTTTCAAGACAGAGAAGACCTCAGTTGAATGTGTTTTTCTCACCCTCCAGTTTTGCTCGCCCGGCCCTTTGCTTCCCTTATACAAGCCCTTTGGAGAGCTCAGACTGCAGCCTACTCTACCTTCCATATCTTGCCTTCATTACAGAATTAGCACCCAACTCTACAGGACCTCCCAGGTGGCCCAGTGTTAAAGAAACTTCCTGCCACAGTGGGAAACACAAGAGACGCAGGTTTCATCTTTGGATAGGGAAGAAATGGCAACCCACTCCAGTATTGTTGTCTGGAAAATTCCATGGATGGAGGAGCTTGGCAGGCTACTGTCCATGGGGTTGAAAAGAATCACACACACACACACACACACACACACACACAGCCTGTAGTTTTGTCTAATTGGTTTTCCTGATGTAGAAGTTTGTCATTGAGGGCTTTCTTGGTGATCTAGTGGTTAAGAATCTGACTGCCAATACAGGGGACGCAGCTTTCATTCCTGGTTTGGGAAGATTCCAAATAGAATCTTCCATGTAGAAGATTCCATTTAGCTGTCCCAGGGCAACTAAGTCTGTGCGCCACAACTCCTGAGTCCTTCCTCTAAAGCCCGTGCTCCACAGTGAGAGAAGCCACACCAATGAGCAGCCTGTGCACCACACTAGACAGCAGCCTCCGATAGCTGCAACGAGAAAAAGCCTGAGTGCAGCAACAAAGACTGAGAGCAGCCAAAAATAAGTAAATTAAAAACAAAAGAGAAGTTTGTCATTGGGCTCTTTGCTCTAATTGTTTAAACACGAGTGGTATCAGTTCAGTTCCGTCATTCAGTCGTGTCTGACTCTGCGACCCCATGGACTGCAGCACGCCAGGCCTCCCTGTCCATCACCAGCTCCTGGAGGCTACTCAGACTCATGTCCATTGAGTCGGTGATGCCAGCCAGCCATCTCACTCTCTGTCATCCCCTTTTCCTCCCGCCTTCAGTCATTACAGGCAGGTAAATGGAGAAGCAAAGTGGAGTGGGGTGTGTAGGAGGGAGAGTGGGAGAGCGGAGGAAGCTGAAATTCCAGCCGCAGCACTTGGTTCTGAAACTTCAGACATTCAACAGTTACTGAGCGTGAAGCATGTGTCCTACTGGATGAGATGGAGAGGAATTCACCAAACCCAGTCCTTTCCCTCTGCACAGATGTGTAGACCATATCATCCAGGTTTCCTCGTAGTAAAATCATAGCTAAGTGAGGTTTATGCCTGAGTTTGGGCCATGAAATGTGGGTGGAAGTGATGTATAGTTTTTCCTAGGCCCTGCCCATTAAACACCCGCCATAGAAGCCTCCACTTTCTCTCTTCTCTTACCACCTCTCCCCCACAATTTTGTTAGAAATGTCTGCCAGTGGAGCATAGTAGATTTTAGATTAATATTTGGTGATTTATGTATTTCACTCTGTGATTTCAAATGTGATTTCAAGAGCTCTGTTGGTAAGGTGTTGCTGAGACAATTAACACTGAAGTATCAGGGGCTTCCCTCAGTGGCTCAGTGCTAAGAATTCACCTGCCAATGAAGGAGACATGGGTTCAATCCCACCTTGCAGATGAGCAACTAGAGCCTGGGAACCGCGACTCCTGAGCCCACGCGCCGTAACTGCTGAAGCTCGCACACCCTAGCCTGTGCCCCACAACAAGAGAAACCACTGTAATGAGAAGCCTGAGCACAACTAGAGACAGGCCCTTGCTCCCTGCAACTAGAATAAAGCCCGCACAGCAATGAAGACCCAGCACAGCCAAAATAAATAAACTAAATAAATAGCATTATTTATGTCATTTCTGTAAACACAGTTCCAAAATAGTTTATCTTAAAGTCTTATCCTGTCTTATTTCAAACATTTCTTCTGCACTATGAGTAATATACTTGGTTACTTGACAACACAGCATTGTTCTCCCTATAAAACATTTTGCTCTCAGAGCAAAACCTTTTTGAGTCTGTGACCTTATGCCATTTTTCCCCTTATGCTATAATTCTCAGCTCAATTATTGCAATTACTTTCCTCTTGGATTTCAGGGAATGCATAAAGCTTGTGATACAAATAGTAATTAACCACTGTTATCTTGATATGACTTTCCTCAAGAAGTCCAGACATGTCAAGGGGAGGGTTGCAAAATGAGATGAGAGCTGGAGACGCCAGCTGAAGTCAAACAGAATTCCTAAGTGTTTGGAAGCCTGGGTATCCACGTTGATCTTATTTATAAGATGTTCCCTTATTGTGGTGTGAGACCAGGAGGCCAGAATTCCTCTGCTTCATTCAGCTCTCAGTGTCCTGGCTGTGAACAGGTCGAATGAGGATAACCATCAAATGAGGATAACTGTAACAAGAAGGCAAGAGTAAGAGACTCAGAATAAGATTGCTTGCGTCTAGAGCAAAATGTTATTATTTGAGAAAAGGAATTGCTTTACACCTTGACCGTTGTGATTTGTTCACCTCTTCGAGTTTGGTGGCCTTGTAGAAGCCATACCCAGGCTTCTGTTCACAAAGGGTTCTCTAGTGTGTGTGTGTGTTTCTTTAATTGAAGTATAGATGATTTACAGTGTTATATTAATTTCAGGTGTACAACAAAGTGATTTAGTTATTTTCCATTAGAGGTTATTGCAAGATATCGAATATGGTCACCTGTGTTTTACAGTAGGACTTTTTAAAATCCATTTTCTATATAGTACTGTCTATCTATTATTCCTAAGCTAATTTATTCCCCACCTCCCCTTTAGTAACCGTAAATTTGTTTTCTATGAGTCTGTTTGGTAAACAAATTCATTTGTTTCATTTTTTAGATTCCACATGTAAATGGTATCATATGGTATTTGTCTTTCTCTGTCTGACTTACTTCACTTCGTATGATAATATCTAAATCCAACCAGGCTGCTGCACACAGCATTATTTTGTGCTTTTTGATGGCTGAGTGCGGTGTGATTTCTGAGTGCAGGAGTTCTGACTAAGAGCAGACAGGTGGTGTTCGTCTCATTCTGCAGTAACCTGGAGCCTTCCCCTCATGCTCATCCCTCCCACCATAGTTCTCTCCTGGGGTCATGCGGCAGCCTTGGGGTGACCAGCTGTCCCTGCTGACCCCATGTAGGGGTGGAAAGGAAGGCTCCGGGAATGCCAAACTCCCAATGTTAAAACTGGGAAAATTCATGAGACTTCCCCAGTGGCCCACGGGTTAAGAATCTGCCTCCCAATGCAGAGGACGCGGGTTCGATCCCTGGTGGGGCAACTAAGATCCCACATGCCACGGACCTACTGAGCACCACAACTAGAGAGAACCCCACAGGCTGCAGGGAAGAGTCTGCGTGCCCACAACTATGATGTGATGAAGCCAAAAATGAAATAATTAAAAAATAAAAATAAAATTGGGAAAGTCCTGGGCAAATAGGGATGACTTGGTTCCCCTGAGAATCCTCCTAGCTGGTTTCCTTGCATTCTGCTAGTTTCCCCCTTGACCTGCTTTCCACAGAACAATTAGAAAGATCAGCAAATCTGGCCCTGTCACTTCCATGCTGGAAACCTTTGATGGCCTCCTACAATCGTTAAAGCTAAGCCCCTTAACCAGGCATCGAGGTCCTAATGGTTCGGCCCCTGCTGCCTCCCTGGCTTCCTCGCTCATCATTACCCTCACCCCAGCCCCGCTCTCCTGGCTCCAGTGAGCTGCACTGTGGGATCAGCCACACACTGGCTTCCATAGCCCCTGCACAAGGCCCACCTTTCCTCCCCAGACCTTCTTCACTCATGCTGGACCCCTAACTGAACCCTCTTCCCCACCTCTTTGATTTGTCTGCCAATATCTTGCTTTTGATGTTACCTCCTCAGTCCAGTCTTCTCTGATTTACCCTATGTGAGTTAAGTGCCTTTATCCTTAGGAGGATTTTTGGCTACTCATTGCAGAGGCCTGTCTACTGTGGCTTAACATGTGTCAACTAAAAAACATAGTCACAACCTGAAAAAAACTAAGATCATGGCATCCAGTCCCATCACTTCATGGCAAATAGATAGAGAAACAATGGAAACAGTGAGAGACTTTATTTTGGGGGGCTCCAAAGTCACTGCAGATGGTGACTGTAGCCATGAAATTAAAAGACGCTTGCTCCTTGGAAGAAAAGCTATGACCAATCTTGGCGATAGCATATTAAAAAGCAGAGACGTTACTTTGCTGACAAAGGTCCGTCTAGTCAAAGCTATGGTTTTTCCAGTAGTCATGCATGGATAGGAGAGTTGGACTATAAAGAAAGCTGAGCGCTGAAAAATTGAAGTTTTTGAACTGTGGTGTTGGAGAAGACTCTTGAGAGTCCCTTGGACTGCAAGGAGATCAAACCAGTCAATCTGAAAAGGGAACCAGGCCTGAATATTCATTGGGAGGACTGATGCTGAAGCTGAAATTCCAATACTTTGGCCACCTGACATGAAGAACTGACTCACTGGAAAAGACCCTGATGCTGGGAAAGACTGAAGGCAGGAGGAGAAGGGGACGACAGAGGATAAGATGGTTGGATGGCATCACCAACACAATGGACAGGAGAGTTTGAGTAAGCTCTGGGAGTTGGCCAAGGACAGAGAAGCCTGGTGTGCTGCAGTCCATGGGGTTGCAAAGAGGTGGACATGACTGAGTGACTGAACTGAACTGAACTGATAGTAGAGAGTTATTTTATTTAGTGGGAATATTTAGAACTCAGCCTGGGAGACAGTTCTCAATAGCTCTCAGAAAATGCTCCAAGGCAGGCGGCTGGGGAGTGGGGGAGGGGCTCCGTACAAGTTTGCAACAAAGGGAACAGGCAGTCTGAACAGAAAAGATCAGATATGGAGTTAATGAATTTAGCATTCTAGGTATGGGAAGATGCAAGACTCTGGGCTCACTAAATTCATTTCCTTTCATATGCACCTCAGCTATCTGGGGCCAATCCTGTTTCATTGTTCGCCTTGCTTCTTGCATTCCTCCAGCTCCTCCGCGGTCGTTGTTGGGGGTGGCAGCATCCACTGGATGGGAACTCTTATTCACATCAGAAATCACTGATGCCTGTGACATTTCTTGTTGATTAACATGGCAGGAGATATTTTCATTTCACAGTCCCTCCCCATGGTAATAAATTTGACCATATTTGGGAGACAGTTCATGACCTTTTTTTTTTTTTTTGGTCCCATGGCTCCTGAGACTCATCCCAGATCAGGTGAAGGTCTTTATTGATAAATTGCTCCAGTTCAGTTCAGTTCAGTCGCTCAGTCGTGTCCGACTCTTTGCGACCCCATGAATCGCAGCACGCCAGGCCTCCCTGTTCATCACCATCTCCCGGAGTTCACTCAGACCCACGTCCATCGAGTCCGTGATGCCATCCAGCCATCTCATCCTCGGTCGTCCCCTTCTCCTCCTGCCCCCAATCCCTCTCAGCATCAGAGTCTTTTCCAATGAGTCAACTCTT
>SJYT01018104.1:84313-101585 GCA_006410635.1 Cephalophus harveyi | reverse complement strand
TATGCAGAGTACATCATGAGAAACGCTGGACTGGGAGAAACACAAGCTGGAATCAAGATTTCTGGGAGAAATATCAGTAACCTCAGATATGCAGATGACACCACCCTTATGGCAGAAAGTGAAGAGGAACTAAAGAACCTCTTCATGAAAGTGAAAGAGGAGAGCGAAAATTTTGCCTTAAAATTCAGCATTCAGAAAACTAAGATCATGCCATCTGGTCCCATCACCTCATGGCAAATAGATGGGGAAACAGTGACAGACTTTATTTTTGGGGCTTCAATATCACTGCAGATGGTGACTGCAGCCATGAAATTAAAAGATGCTTGCTCCTTGTAAGATAAGTTATGACCAACCTAGACAGCATATTAAAAAGCAGAGACATTACTTTGCCAACAAAGGTCCATAAATCAAAGCTATGGCTTTTCCAGTAGTCATGTATGGATGTGAGAGCTGGACAAAGAAAGCTGAGTACCAAAGAATTGATGCTTTTGAACTGTGGTGTTGGAGAAGACTCTTGAGAGTCCCTTGGACAGCAAGGAGATGTAATTAGTCCATCCTAAAGGAAATCAGTCCTGAATATTCATTGGAAGGACAGATGCTGAAGTTGAAACTCCAATATGTTGGCCACGTGATGCAAAGAACTGACTTATTTGAAAAGACCCTGATGCTGGGAAAGATTGAAGGTGGGAAGAGAAGGGGATGACAGAGGATGAAATGATTGGATGGTATCACCAACTTGATAGGCATGAGTTTGAGCAAGCTCTGGGAGTTGGTGATGGACAGGGACACCTGACATTCTGCAGTCCATGGGGTTGCAAAGAGTCAGACACGGCTGAGTGACTGAACTGAAATGACCAGGACAGCCTCCTGTCAGAAGGACATGCTTTCCTTCAGTGTGCCCCATAAAATAGATTTTAGAACTTGGAAATCAAACACAACATGCATAGACATGGGAAAGATCAAACAATCACTATGGGATGAAATTGGTGAAGCAGTGGGAGCTTTGTCACGTCAAAACTATGGGAAGATGATGGCTAAATGACACACCATTTCACAAAAGTCATTGAGTACTGTGGCCTCAATGAAGTGTTTTCAAACTTTCCAATAAGCTGACTTTTTTTTTTACAAAAATAACATTTTTTAAATCGAATCAATGTTTTCAGTCTTGAAGAATTTGCATATAGAGTATTACAGTACATGAATTATCTTTATGCATTTTATTAAATTATGTTTCAGTGTGGCATTATTGTTATGCCCTACTACTTCTACTTAAGTGAGGTTTATACTATTAAAGTGAATTAAAAACTAGAAAAAAAGAAATACAAAAATATCACTATGCAAATTTCTTCATTTTCTTATTTTCTCCAAAATCGAGCTTAAATGTTCTTAAAAGGAGAGCTCTAGAGACTGCTAGATAGATTCTTATCCCCCATATTATGCTGAAATTGGAGAAGCATACCATCTAATCAATGCACACTAGACAAAAGCAATTGAATCCTTCTGACTTCTTTTAGAAAGTGGTTTTGGGATCTGTGGACTATAAATTTTTCCTTTTTTCTAGGTTGAGATTTCTTTTAGATCCAACTAATATTTTCTATTGGGTATATCAGGAAGCAAAGAGAGGAAACTTAGGAGTATAAGTGTCTCATCTCTTGAGCTCCTTTTGTAAGTATCAATACCAACTCTGACACCAACAAAATGACTCATTGCATGCTTGTTATGTAGCAGGTGCCATTCTAAACACTTTAGATATATTAACTAATTTAGTCCTCATCAGTGTCCTAGGAAGTATTTACAGTCACTGTCTCTATTTGACGTAGGAGAAGCTGAGGCCTAGAGAGGTTAAGCAGGGTAATGAACTAGAGTCTCAACTAGGGTAATGAAGCTAATAGGTAGAATATAATCTAGTTAAGCAGAAACCTGAAGATTTCCATTAAAATATATGAATAGCTAAAGAAGAAACATTTGATACTGAGAAAATAGGTTTTGAATCAAATGTTTGTAAGGACCCTAGCTGGCCAATTTTAAAACTCCTGGTTATAGTTCCTAACCACTGAAGAGTGAATGTTTAGAGTAGGGCAGGATGGGGGAGGGAAGTGATGATGATGGTTAGTGAGAGATCTCAGGATCTGAGAACTTCTAGTTGAATATTCTTTCAGCAGATAGGAAGCCTATCATCAAGTCTGGGAAAATAAATTTTAATGCAATAAATGAAACAGTAACTTTTGATATTCACTGTTGTAAAAATAGCTAATTTTCATCTATTTTTTTTGGATTTAGGAAATATTTAATATTGCTGTCAGTTTCATGATGACCCAAAACAAATGAACTTCCTTTTGTAAGGATGTTCAGTTGAAGAGGTGATAGATTTTGTGTTTATCCAGCTGTTGACATTTTGGCATTGCCATCATTCACATACTACATTTTAGAAACTACTAAGAGAAATTGTATTTGCCACATCCCCACATTGTGACCAAAAAAAAAGAGAGAGAGAGAAGAAACCTATAAAATATTTATCTAAGCTCGTTTAATTTCTTAGAAAGATTTTCTTTGCCAGCAATATAATTCTGTAAAAGATTTGACAATATATTGATAAAAAGGCTTTCGCTTTTCTAGCACACACACAAAAAGAGTTCTCTTCAATGGAGCTTCATCTTTTTTTTTCTTTGTCTTTTCTTCCTTTCATTTTTTCACAAAGGTTTTCTTGTTTTTCAGAAATGCAGTCAGAAGAGCAGGTTTCAGGTGGCAAGAGCTGAAGTTCATAACATCAAGCACAACATTCTGTGCAGATAGGCCATGTGCCATATGTTATCAAGTCCATAAAATAGCAATTGTTATTATGCACGCGCGTGTGCCCACTAGTGTCAGACTCTCTTGTGACCCCGCATACCATAGTCTACCAGGCTCCTCTGTC
The DNA here is from genome assembly GCA_006410635.1 of Cephalophus harveyi. NCBI lineage: Eukaryota > Metazoa > Chordata > Mammalia > Artiodactyla > Bovidae > Cephalophus > Cephalophus harveyi. The sequence continues at coordinate 98,671 of SJYT01018104.1, read as the reverse complement.
CTTGGGATTTCCCAGGCAAGAATACTGGAGTTGATTGCCATTTCCTTCTTCAAATTGTTATTACATCACTCTCAAATTTGATTCTTTTAGGGATATGATTATTAAAGTAAAATGTGAATTAATTTTAATAGATAATTCTGGAAGGTACACAGCAATAAAAACTAGGATTATAGCTTTTTATTCTATGTACTTCTCTATTTAAATACAAATTTGTTAAACAAATTCAGACAACATTTACCTATAAACTAAAGTTTATTTTACCTTTCTACTCTATTCCCATTAACTCTTTACCCTAGACGTAACTTCTGGAAAAATCTAGCATGTATTTTTCTTGAACTTTTTCGTAATGTACAAATATAGATGAATCATGGACGTAGCTATATAGTTCTAGGATTTTAAAAGAATACGAGGTCATAGCATACCTATTATTCTACACATTGCATTTTTTTACTTAATATGTCTTGATGATAGTTGCTAACTTATATATTTTGAGTGCTAATTTTCTTTTAAGAATTGTTTTTTAAATCACCCCCAACTAGAGTGAGTGACTCTGTACACCCAGTCCATGTAAGGAATGTAAGGAATTGAGATACAGAGAAGCATAAGATCAAATGGAAGTGCCAGCAAACCCAGTGCTTCAGAGCACCAAAAAGACTTTGAAGCCTAGTCTCTATGGCTATGTATTCCTTTTTAAATTTTTTTCTTTTTTATTGTGGTGAATGTCACATGACATAATAAAGCATACTATTTTAATCACATTTAACTGTACAATTCGGTGGCACTAAGTACATTCACAATGTTGTACAACTCTCACCATCATCCATCTCCTGAAATTTTCATCTTCCTAAACTGAAACTCTGTCCCCATTAAACATCAAGTCCCCATTTCTCTCCTCTCCAACCCCTACCCTCTGATCCTTGCAACTGACAAGTGTACTTTCTGACTCTATGAATTCGACTACTCTCAGGAGAAAAATGGAGAAGGAAATGGCAACCCACTCCAGTATTTTTGCCTAGAGAATCCTGTGGACAGAGGAGCCTAGTGGGCTGCTGTCCATAGGGTTGCACAGAGTCAGACATGACTGAAGTGACTTAGCATGCATGCATGCATTGGAGAATAAAATGGTAACCCATTCCAGTATTCTTGCCTGGAGAATCCCAGGGACAGAGGAACCTGGTGGGCTGCTGTTTGTGGGGTCACACAGAGTGAGACACAACTAAAGCGACTTAGCAGCAGCAGCAGCAACAGGGAGAAAAAGGAAGGTATGGTTATGTATACTTGCTTCACACTACAGTAATCATTGTTTTTTTTCTCTTCACTTTCTCTGAAAACATACTCATTTTCTGTGCATTTTCTCCCAAGTATGTTCCATGAGCCATCTAGTCAATCGTCCCAGGCAGCAGGGATTGCATGATACCCCTCATTCCATCAGAGGACTTTCATAAATCCCAAATCATTTGTTAGCCCTTACCTTCTGAAATCCTCTCTCATTTCTAGAAGCAACTCAAGGCACGATAAACTTTGTACTTTCACCTCCAGCCTGATGCATTTCCTTTTGATTCTTTGAAGGTGATCAGGTGTTATCACTTGCATACTTTTGTTATCCAGTAGTGTCGACACTGTTTGCCAGAACACAAACCCAATGGCAGAAAATGAGTCCACAGCTGAGTAAACACTTGTTGCAGAATACCCTCAATGCTGGATAAAATGGCAGAGCAGTCTTGGCTGCTGCTGCTGATAATTTTGGCTGGAGTGCTCAGTAGAATGTGTCTCACTGGTTCTCTTTGACTGCAGATTCAAGGCATGGGAAAAATACAAGGACACATTTACTGACAAATACATAATATTTACTGTAAAATATTATGATATAGACATACCACAGGCACATACTTATATACAGTATTCCCTAGTGGCTCAGATGGTAAAGAATCTACCTGCAATGCAGAAGAGCTGGCTCAGCATGGTGCTCTGTGATGATCTAGAGGGGTGGGATAGAGGGGGAGGCTCAAGGAGGAGGGGATTTATGTATTCCTATAACTGATTCACTTTACTGTATAGCAGAAACTAACACAATATTGTAAAACAATTATGTTCCAATAAAATTTTTAAAAAAGTTTTAGAAGTTACCAAGTCAGCAAGGACTTGAAGGGCCAAAAGACCAAAAAAAAAAAAAAGAAAGAAAAAAGTAAAGCAAAATAGACCAGTACCAAATATGGTACCAGTTTTCCCTTTAAATCATTTGCCCACTCTAATGGAGACCACTGAGATGCTTAGAAGCTGAGAAAATCTTCTGTCAGTTTTGGGGGTTATAGAATTAGAAACTAGAGACCAGGGACTATCAAGAAGGAAGGTCCTAATATGTACTTGAGTCCTTCACTTAACATTGATGAAGGACTATACCCCCGGAATAAGTGGTTTTTTATAAAGAGTGGCCTTCACAAAGGCTGAAGTTTTGCTTTGAAGCAGCTCAATGCCAGATGGATTAGACCTTGACCATAACTGCCTGCCAGAGTGCTCATTCAGACTCAAATTAGCTCTACAACCTTTCAGATGAAATTCTTGCCTTTGAATTGCAAACTGGCAATTGGAATGGAAATGAGATTACATGATCAAAACACCATGAAAAGATAAATGGAAAATAGACATAGATCCACATGAAATCCAGACACTGAAGTCAATGAACAAGGGCTTTAAGATAACTGTGTGCTCCAGTTCTTCTAGTTACTGCTGTTACCTAGAGTATGGATGCAAGCTCACCTGGTCGATTTTGCCAGTTCCTGCTACCTGCCCGGGATCCCTTTCAGATCACTTGAACTCCCTCCCTTTGCTTTAGGTGCTATTTTTCTCCAGTGAAGTGAAAGTCACTCAATCGTGTCTAACTCTTTGCGACCCCATGGATTATACAGTTCATGGAATTCTCCAGGCCAGAATACTGGAGTGGGTAGCTGTTCCCTTCGCCAGGGGCTATTTTCTCTATGGGAATTGCTATTTCTTGGTTGTGTGCGTATTTGTAAACTTGCAACTGAAGATACATTTTCAAAAATTGCCCATTTATACTCTCTCTTATCCAATTCTTCATTATACAATGCTCTCAAATGAGCTTTTTTCCCAAACCTATTAATATAATCACCTTTCTTCCCATTAACAGTGAAGAATCAGCAGAAATCTTAAGGCAGATGTGAAAGTCAGTTATTTTAATTGGAAATAGCCTTGGGTATTTTTTTTGCCAGGTTTGGGTGTTCCACATAAAACTACACAAAAGTAGAGACTGGGGATCCCAGACACTTTTCAAGTTCATGTTATTTTGGTAAAAACTGTCTCATTGGATAATGAAGCTCAGTCCCCTAACACAATGGAGAATTAGAGCAAATGGCCTTTCTTCTGTGGGCCATGGCATTGGACACTTCCTTGTTCTTTGGAACCCTTTTCCCAAGAAGGAGTTTAGGGCTTCAGTTGAGGACTGAAGATGCCTGCAGGTGACTGGCTGAATCACCTCCAAAAGAGCATCCATCATGTAGCTCCTACTTACATAAGAACTATAGACAACTGAGGTTTATTTTAAAGTGTCTGTGATCTGCAGACCCCGGAGAAAGAAACTGCAACCCACTCCAGTATTCTTGCCTGGAAAATCCCATGGACTGAGGAGCCTGGTGGGCTATAGTCCATGGGGTTGCAAAAGTCAGACGTGACTTAGCAACTAAACCACCATGATCTGCAGAGAACTCCTTACTTGGAAGTCTGCTGGTAGGAAAGGAGGAATCTAAGTTCACCTTTGTAAGAGACCATGTAGATGTAGTTGACAGACATTTTTACTGTCACTCTAACGGGCCTGCCCTTTGCTGATATCAGCAGTGTGCCACCTCCATTCCTGTTCCCTTACTACTCTAGTGAAGCAATCAATAAAGAGACATGGATGGACCTAGAGAGTATCATACAGAGTGATGTAAGCCATAAAGAGAAAAATAAATATTGTATATTATTAATAATGTATATATGTGGAATCTGAAAAAAATTTGTGTAGGCAATCTGATAGCAAAGTAGAAATAGAAGCACACTTAGAGAACAAACATATGGACATCAACCGGGAGACAGGGATGGGATGAATTGGGTGATTGGGATTGACATATATACACTATTGATACTACTTGTAAAATAGGTAACTAATGATAATGTATTGTATATCGTAGGAAACTACTCAATGCTCTGCAGTGACTCAATTGTCTATGGGAAGGAAATCCAAAATGGGATATATGTACAAGCTTCCTAGGTGGAAAAGTAGTAAAGAATCTCTACCTGCCAATGCAGGAGATGCAAGAGACACAGTATTGATCCCTAGGTTGGGAAGATCCCCTAGAGTAGAAAATGGCAGCTTGCTCCAATATTCTTGCCTGGAAAATTCCATGGGTAGAGGAGCCTGGTGAGCTACAGTTCACGGGCTCACAGAGAATTGGACATGACCGAGCACAGCACACAACACGCACAGGTATGCATATAGCTAATTCCCTTTACTGTACAGTAGAAACTAACACAATATTGTAAAGCTGCTGCTGCTGCTGCTAAGTCACAAGTCGTGTCCGACTCTGTGCGACGCCATAGACAGCAGCCCACCAGGCTCCCCCATCCCTGGGATTCTCCAGGCAAGAACACTGGAGTGGATTGCCATTTCCTTCTCCAATGCATGAAAGTGAAAAGTGAAAGTGAAGCTGCTCAGTCATGTCTGACTCTTTGAAACCCCATAGACTGCAGGCTACCAGGCTCCTCCGTCCATGGGATTTTCCAGGCAAGAGTACTGGAGTGGGTCGCCAGTGCCTTCTCTGATTGTAAAGCTACTTTACTCTAATAAAAAATTTAAAAGTATAAAGATACATTGTCTTTATAGTCAGATAGACCTGTGATCCAGGACTGGCCAAATCTGGGTCAGAGTCCTCTATTATATGTGCATTGTCCTCTCCCCTGCACACGTGTGCGCGCGCACACACACACACATACACCACATCGCATAGGCACACACACATACCACTGAAGCAGGGAGAGGTAAGAGAGTTTCTCCCTTTTCCTTTGTTTCTGGGGCTGATAACTGGAATTGTTTATGATCATACTTGGCCTCCTGTACATCTTATGGATATGGAGAGAGAGAGAGATGACCGACCATTTGGTTATTTGATCCCTGTATCTGAGTTTGGCGAGTCCAGCTCCAGGCTTGACTTCTCAGTCCTGTGAGGCAACCCATTACTTATCTCAGAAGGCAAGTTTCAGTTGCGTTTTGTCACTTGCACTGAGTCCTGAGTAGCCTAAAAATGAGAATGGGTGGAAATTATCCAAAATGAAGAGCTGTGTTAAAAAACAGCAGAGCCTCCTCTGACTTGGGGAATAATGAGAAAGCTCATCAGATTCAAAGTAATTCTAGCACAGCTGAAGTAGAAATGGATTCTAGGGTCTTTATCACAGTTCTACTAACTCTGTATATCAGATACTTGAGAAATATTACACATATTCTTTACAAGCATAGTTTAAAGTTATTTCCTCTTGTCCTTTCTAAAGGAGAAGCCACAATAAAAATTGGAGCTCAAGAAATGCATCAATTTTTCAGAATGCTTTAAAGTTCTGTATCAAACAGTGAATTACTTTATGTTGAAGGGGCTTATGTTTTTGAAAATTATTATGTAATAGGGATTATTTTAAGTATGTTTTTGAATCATTAACATATTTACTGATTCTCTCCTGTGCTGTGCTGCACTTAGCTGCTCAGTTTTGTCCGACTCTTTACAACCCCAACAGCCCTCCAGGCTCCTCTGTCCATGGGGATTCTCCAGGCAAGAATACTGGAGTGGTTGCCATGCCCTCTCCAGGGGATCTTCCCAACCTAGGGATCGAACCCAGGTCTCCCACATTGCAGGTGGATTCTTTACTGTCTGAGCTACCAGGGAAGCCTGATTCTCTCCTACATATTTTCTATTATATAATAGTTATGTAATACAAATGCACATTTACCAAATAGAAATATATTTTTAGTTTTACATATTAATTCTTATATAACATTTAAAAGAAATACAGTTTCATTTCTTCAGAAACATTGTATACCTGAAAGGTTTACCACTATATTGGACTTTTCCCTATTATTTGAAAGTAGAAGTGTTTTACTGATGCATATCTTTTTTGTAGATTTTTGAAGTTGAATGTTTTAACACCACAGAAAATCTTTCCTATGTATGCAGCACTTGAAAATGTAATCATTACTGAAATGAGTTAATCTGAAACTGTAAAACATGAATTATTTATTTACTGTCAAGATCAAGACAGAATATGTTAATTTATTTATAACACAAAAGGGCCAACCTATTCAAACAAAATGTATTTGGGGGGATTATTATTAATTAACCAAATTTGATATGGACATGAGTTTAAGCAAACTCAGCCAGATAGTGAAGGACAGAGAAGCCTGGCATGCTGCAGTTCATGGGGTCACAAAGAGTCAGACATGAATTAGCAACTGAACAACAACATAAATTTTATAGAAACATTTTTCCAAATTGAATTAAATAAAATAATCATATAATACTGAATAGTTTGAACCTTTATTTACTTTTCAAACAGTAAATCTCTTTTAGTTGACTGCAGATATCATTGTAATGATCAGCTGCTATGTAATAAGTTGATGTTCTCTATTGCTTTTAGATATATAAGCTCGTTTGTCCCAGTTTTAAAAGATTGCAGACTGGTGTGTTTTTGAGGTGTTTACTTTCATAGTTTTCTATCTTCTTCCTCACTGTGAAAATCCCAGCTGTCATTTCTATCACTATGCTAGCATTCAGCCTTCTGTTCTCTCTCTCTCTCATCATTATTCTATAGGTCTCATGTGAACCTGGTCTATTTTGGCCTCTCAGAACTCTCTTTGGCTGACTTCCTGATTCTGGAATGTGAGGTTGATGGATAATAGTCCCTAAGTAAATGAAGGGGCCATTTAATTCCTTTTTAATGATGAAGAAAATGCTGCCTGTTTTCAGGTGGTGAAAATTGGCATTAGAAACCGCAGATAATGTTGAAAAATATATTATGACCAGTAGGAAAAAAGATTATTCCAACACATTATATAAATAGAAAACATTCTCAGTAATTATTCCTTGAATAAAGAAAGACTTTTGAAGAGTCCTTTTCTGTTCCATTGTTATTTTGATTTGAAAGGCCCTAAAAGTAAGGGTTTGTTTATCACATTTGTAAAAGGCCAAGAGCGCATGAAAACTTCCCCCAAATGGAGTATAATTCAAGAACAAAGTACAGAGGTTTATACAACATATAAAACTGAAAAGCCAAAAGATAGCATGATCTAGAAACTCACCAGGGAAAAACTAAAATGACAAATTTGGTTCATCACCACCTTGCAAATGCATGGTGTTAGCAAACACTTGAGTTCATTTTTCTAAAGTGTAAATGGCATTTTATTTAGCTGAAGACATCGACATATGGAAGATGTTTGGTAATTTATGCCAGTTGAATAGTTACTTCATAAATTAATGAACAAGCTATTATTGGACATTGACTATTCGCACAGCACATCCCAGGTGGTGTGGGGGAAGCAGTAATCAAGTCAGATCATGCTGTTGCTATGCCCATGGGACATCCTGCCATCAGATTATAACTGTCTCCTGTCAAAAAGAAACCCTGTTTAAAATTGACAGTCATATATGTTTCAGTTTCTAAATGTCCCACTAGATATTAGAAAAATTAGGACAATAGTATAGCAATGTAGGCAAAGACAAATAATTCTCCTAAAATATGTCTGAGAAAAATAAATTTTATTATAAAAAGAGTTTGAATTCCAGCTGCTTGGAGTATTTTTGGTTTTGTCTTGGGCTTAACATGGCAAGCTGTTTTTTTCTCGTAAATTTCAAGAGATAGTAAAAGCAGAATTACAAGAAACAAATTAAATTATTTACTCTATGTTCTCTTTTATGTTCTCGGTTGTGTTTAGTTAACTTCTCATATGAAGATGTATATTTGTGGTCAAAAGGAAAAAGGGATTCCTTTGGAAGAATATCTTCTTGTGATCAACCCAAGTGCAAAGGGTCAGGTGTTCTCTGAGGTAATTCTGGGTAAGAAATATATATGAAAAAAGGAAGAATGAATCTAGGAAAATATTATATGGTGTGTTTCCAGTAATGCCAGATGGATTAAATATCCTAAAATACCCTTGACACAAAATTCATGAACAGGCTATGTGATAAACAATCTATTGTTCAGTTGCTAAGTTGTGTCCTGCTCTTTGCTATCCCATGGACTGCAGCATGCCAGGCTTCCCTGTCCTTCACTATCTTCTGAAGTTTGCTCAAACTCATGTCCATTGAGTCAGTGATGTCATCCAACCATTTCTTCCTCTGTCACCCACTTCTCCTGCCCTCAATCATTCTCAGAATCAGGGTCTTTTCCAACAAATTGGCTCTTTGCAACACATGGCCAGAGTATTTGAAGTTTCAGCTTCAGCATCAGTCCTTCCAATGAGTAATCAGGGTTGATTTCCTTTAGGATTGATTGGTTTCAACTCCTTTGAAAGCATCAATTCTTGGCACTCAGCCTTCTTTATAATCCAACACTCACATCCCTACATGAGTTCTGTAAAAACCATAGCTTTGATTTGTAGACCTTTGTTGGCAAAGTAATGTCTTTGCTTTTTTTATATGCTGTCTAGTTTTCTCATAGCCTTTCTTCCAAGAAGCAAGCATCTTCTAATTTCATGGCCAAATCACCATCTGCAGTGATTTTGGAGCCCAAGAAAATGAAGTCTGTTACTGTTTCCACTGTTTTCCCATCTATTCGCCATGAAGTGATGGGACTGGATGCTATGATCTTACTTTTATGAATGTTGAGTTTTAAGCCAGCTTTTTCACTCTCCTCTTTCACTTTCATCAAGAAGCTCTTTAGTTCCTCTTTGCTTTCTGTCATAAGGGTGGTGTCATCTGCATATCTGAGGTTATTGATATTTCTCCCAGCAATCTTGATTCCAGCTTGTGCTTCAACCAGCCCAGCATTTCACATCATGTACTACACATGTAAGTTAAATAAGTAGGGTGACAATATGCAGCTTGACGTATTCCTTTTTCAATTTGGAACCAGTCTGTTGTTTCATGTCCAGTTCTAACTGCATACTTGCCCTCATAAGTTTCTCAGGAGACAGGTAAGGTGGCCTGGCATTCCCATCTGTTTAAGTGCATAACTTGACCCTAAAGAAGGATGTTTTCAAGGGCTAGTGATGAAGGTGAACTTGGAAAGGAGAATAGAAAGAAACTCTGAACCTAGGCTGTTCTGTAGAGTTTGGAGGAACATTGTATATTTTTATAGTCAAGGGACTTGAGTTGTAATGGCTACATGGAAGTGAAGTGGGGAGATAAGGTTTTAGACTCTTATAAAGAAGGGAGTTTAAATTAAAACCTCCACAAATTCTAGAAATCTTAAAGGACAACATCACTGTATAATACCTCTGTTGCTGTCTAAGGAAGACGACAGGCAAGTTTGCCCATCTTGTTTTGTACTTTGAAGAGATTAAAAATCTGCTGTGATAATCTGTCTCTATATCCCTCTCTGTGCACGGATTTGTACTTGGAATTTATGTACCAATGTGATTTTAGTGAAAAATAAAAATTAATATTTCAAAATGGTTCTTGATGGGCAATACTTATGGGACACCTAGAAGAAGCAATGTAAAATCTCTCTGGAGACTCACTCCAACTTAGCTATATCAAGTTTCCCACGAATGAAATTTCATCAAACTTGACTTTGCAATTTAAAATAACAAATACAAAAGGAAACAATTATCAATTAGTTATAGTCATTGAAGACCAAAAGAGCATATTAAAATACAGAGAACTTTGAACTGTGTGTGTAATTGGATATCATTTATGAAATAGTTATGCTTAAAATAATAGGAATGACAGAACATTTAATTTTAAAAAATGAAACAAAGATACTAAAAGAAAACCTCCAGGCTTGCAAAAGAGAAACATACTTTTTTTGAAATTTTGCATACATTTTGGAAATTTGACACAATTAAAAATGTGAACAAATGGTCACATATAGATACACCCAAATTAGAGAATATTCACATTTTTTTCTGAAGAGCACATGAAATTTTGCAAAAAATATTTGGACACATTATAGATTTATAGAACAAGTTTTAACAAATTTTAAATAATTTGTAGCAGATAAGCAAAAAAAAATTTTTTTAACTACAATGCAGTTAAATCAAGTATGTGCTCAGTCCTATCTGACTGTTTGTAACTCCATGGACTGAACCCATCAGGCTCCTCCATCCATGGGATTCTCCAGTCAAGAACACTGAAGTGGGTGTGGTGCCCTCCTTCAGGGCAAATCAAGTATAAGGAAGACTAAATAAAGGCTAATAGAAAGTAAGTGAATTTTCAAAATGGGAAGAGGCAAGAAGACAGCTCTTGAGGCAAAGACAGGGTTTGCTTTCTTATGCAGATTTTCTTATGAATCATTACCATGTAATTCAGGTTATGATTTTTCACATAAAGTCTCTTGAAAAGTTAACTGCATTTTTTGAATGATTCCTTTTTTTCTGATATAATGAAATTTCACACAAAATGAAAATTAGTTAATGTAAGAAAAAACATTTTAGCATTCTGGTTTCCAAAACACAATAATCAATTTACTCCTACAACAGTTTTTAGTTAGAAAATATTATATGAAACAAATTAAAATTTGTATCATTTTCAGGTGATCCCCTGCCCCCCAAAAAACATTATGCTTTGAGGATTTCACTTAGCAGCAGGATATTAGTCTAATGATCCCACTAGCGAGGAAAGTATTAATTGATAGAACAGAATGATAGTTCCCTTGTTGTATGTTCTTATAACTACCAACTTTCCCTACTATTTTATTAATATTTATAATTTTGAATGTTTCTCTCAAGTTCTAGGAACACAACCCCATACATGGCCAATAAATATGTTTTTTGTCTTTTTCTTTCCTACATAAAGCTTATTTTTTTTTTGCTTCAATTCTTACCGTTCCATCTGTTTCCAAACAATATCAAATAATAAGATACTATTATTATTTGATTCATGCATTTAATGATCACATATCTAGTCAAGCAATTTCAGGAAGAGTTTAAAAATATTCTCAGTGTAGGAACAGTTGTCTTTTGGCTTCTACTTCATTTTAGTTAGGATTGGCTCTTTGCTACTTAGTTCACTGTATGGTGGCAATTTGAAAGCATTTTCCTTATGTTTTATGTTCTGTTTTCATTAGTTTGTGGATTTTGCCTTTTTCTTGATGATTTGCACATACTTTTGTCATTTTATTAAATTTTCAAAGAACTAACTCTTAGATTTATCAATTCCACTGTGTAATATGTGTTTCTGTTGTGATTTTTAGTAATTATCTAGTAACTCCCCAGTGTCCCAACGGATTGATTTTTTTGTATTTTTATGAAATTTAAAGTGGAAGCTGAATTTATTGTATTCTTTCTCACTTCCCAACAATAAGCACATGTAATTCAAGGTTATTTATCTTTGAATATAACACGGCCCACTTACCTAGCCTTTGCTATTTTATATTCTTATTTTTACTGATTTACAAAAATAACTGGTGGTTATTTTTTTCTCACAGTATTTTTCCTTGATTTAGGAAGGATTTTAGGAGGATGTTTTTTTAATTTACAAGATGCTGTATTTTGCAATTGACAATGATATTATTAGTCTATGTTCTTTTTGAACAGTAATCAGATAATATGGCCAACAAAACTTCTGTCTTTTGGACTTATTATATTTTTCTCATGACCCAAAATATCCATCATTCCAGCATAATGTAGTAGCTGGCTTTCCAGAAAAATGCCGATTACCAACAATCATGTCATGAAAATCCACTTGTTTCCTTAGGAAGTATATTATAGGCTTGAGACTCAAATAATATAGCTATTTTTTCTTGAAACAATTAAAAAATAATGATTGATTAATCCATCTGTGTTTGAAACCTAAAACTTTTTTCCTGTAGACAAAAATCTATTAGTTCAAGTTAATTTCTTCTCTATAGCCCTGTCATAACCAAAACCAGTGGATTTAATTCAAAGAAAATTTCTTAATCAACTGTATACTATACAATTCAGCATATAAATTGTGCCTTGGAGAAAAAGCACCAATTCCTTTATATAATCAGTTATGGTAAATACAGTAGGAGAATAAATTGTAATACTGTTATTTATGGTTTATGACTATATCAGAAAAATGCATACAAAGTTTCTTTTTTAAAAGAACTGAATGATCTTATTTGCAGCCAAGCATTTGATGGACAATCTGGATTAGTGAAGACAGGCTCATTTTATCATCGGAAAGGAGATGAAGGAATTAAAAAAGGATTGAATGACTCTGCACAGGAGGATGAGGTGAATTCGGGGTTTTCACAGTACGTTAGAGAGAAAAGTGTGGTGGAATTTCCACAAAACTTTTTGAAGAAAGAAGACAGTGCAAGAGTTATGAAAAAGGACTCACAAGTTAAATATAGAATTGCTACATGACCCAGCAATTACACTCTTATGTATATACATCAAAGAATTGGAAACAAGCTTTCAAACAAAGCTTGCACGTGAATGTTTCCAGCAGCACTATGATCAGTAACTCAAAGATGGAAAAAACTAAATGTCCATCAAAGATGCATGGGTGAATAAAATGTGATCTATCTGCACAAGGAAATATTATTCAACCATAAACAGAAATGAAATACAGATACATGCTACAGTAAGGATGAACCTTGAAAATGTGATGCTAAGTGAAAGAAGGCAGATGCAAAATGCCGAATACTATAAGAGTCTATTTATATGAAATGTCCACAAGACACAAATCCATAGAGACAGAAAGCAGGTTTGTGGTTGCCAAGGGCTGATAGGGAGAAGAGATTGCTTCATAGGTAAGGGATTTCCATTTGGAGTGATTAAAAAAAAAAGCTCTAAAACTATTTAGTGGTGGCGGTTGTATGACACTGATCATATACTTAATGCCAATGAACTTAGACTTTAAAATAGTAAATTTTGTGTTGTATCTATTTTATCATAATAAACAAGATTATAGGAAAACACTGCTGAGTTGAACATGATTTTGGTCTGAATACTGGTTTACCCTAAGAAGTCTGTTTCCCACCCCTGTAATTTAAACAGGACTATTTACAGGAAACAAAGTTACTCATTTATCTTTCTAAAAATTTTCAGGAGATAAAGAAGGAGCCCTCCACTGGCTATCAAAGAGAAGGACTTGTCAGTGAAAGTTGTCCAAATGAAGGAATATCTCTGAAAGTTACCGTAAGAAATCAGCGATAGTGATTGCCACTGGGGAAAGGAACTAGAAGACATGGTTGGGAGAAATTGCTTTTCCTCTATACATTTTTGTACTTTTTGCACTGAGATGATCGTACCTATTAAAAATTAATTAACTGAAATTTTTCTAATGGTTGAAATAGAAGAGAGACTTAAAAAAAACAGATGTCTAATAGGTACTTCTCAGTTTTGTTTGCTGTGAAATAACCTTTTTGCTTTATTCTCTAAACTTCAATAAAACCTGTGACACACCAGTGCCTATAAGGTTGTTTGTCTGCTGATTTTTCATCAGAGCAAAGGAAGAGAGTGAGCTATTTTGGGTCCAGGTGGCCAAATAGAAGGGAATAGTCACTGACATGAGAGAAGACTGAGAATTATAATTTATCAGACCAGAGAGTAAGAAGTGAGTAGAAGAAATAAAAGAGCATTGAGTGGTTGGGTTTCCCTTAATATAGGGTGGGGGCTCAAGCTATTTTAATAGACACAATCATTAAATATTATAAATGCTAATATTCACTTAACATTGATTTAATTTTGCCTAGTGATACAAAATTACTATAGAAGAGACTGCATGAGTGGTGGATGCACAGGCAACTAAAATTTGTGTCACCAGTATTAGAGAGTAGTAAGACTAACTCCTGTGTATAGCTTGAAAACTTCCATTGTGATAATACCAACGGATGAATTTCAGTGGTATCTGAACAGCAGCATTATTGTTGCAGTAAGTTTCCAAAGTAAACGATTGTAAACTGCAGAGCCAGTTAAACCGATAAAAATGTTTTCTGAGTATAGAGCCAACACTTTTGATGTATAGGAATGCTCTTTTTACATTGTCGGGAATGGCAGCGGTAAGGAGATACCTCTCGTCCAAGGTAAGGAGCAGCGGCTGTGCTTTGCTGGAGCAGCCTTGAAGAGATACCCCACACCCAAGGTAAGGGAAACCCAAGTAAGATGGTAGGTGTTGCAAGAGGGCATCAGCGGGCAGACACACTGAAACCATTACTCACAGAAAACTAGTCAATCTAATCACACTAGGACCA
>SJYT01018104.1:0-83924 GCA_006410635.1 Cephalophus harveyi | reverse complement strand
TTCTGAAGGAGATCAGCCCTGGGATTTCTTTGGAAGGAATGATGCTAAAGCTGAAACTCCAGTACTTTGGCGACCTCATGCGAAGAGTTGACTCATTGGAAAAGACTCTGATGCTGGGAGGGATTGGGGGCAGGAGGAAAAGGGGACGACCGAGGATGAGATGGCTGGATGGCATCACGGACTCGATGGATGTGAGTCTGAGTGAACTCTGGGAGATGGTGATGAACAGGGAGGCCTGGTGTGCTGCGATTCATGGGGTCGCGGAGAGTCGGACACGATTGAGGGACTGAACTGAACTGAACTGAACTGATGCTGGCTGCAAAGCTAGCTCTCTGATGTTTCAGACAGATGGTTTTATATTTCATCTACGTCTTTTTATTGTTGGTTTAGGGGTCAGTCTAGACAAATTGGTTCATTTCTGACAGAAGAGGAAATCCCATAAAGGAGTTTTTCTTTCCTGGTAGTTTCATTCTTATGTATTGTGCTATAATAAACATATTAGTGGAGACATGTATATTTGGACCAATATACAAATGTCTATGGACATGTGCATTTGTGTCACTGACATGTTTAATATTCTAATTTCCAAGTGGATTATCTTCTTTTCAACTTTTTATATACACTTCACTCTCTGAGAATTTAATAAACTACTCACTATAGAAACACTTGTCACTTTAGCATGTCTTCCTCAGGATCCTCAAAATCACATTCTTTCAAATGAGCTTGGTAACAGACTGAAAGATACAAAGTCTTCCAGACACAACGTAGGAACTAATGTTCCAAGGTTGTCCACCTGAGAGATATTTATTACCCATAAAAATTACTTTGATATATCCTACTGACTGGGGCTTCCCAGGGGGCTCAGTGATAAAGAATCCACACATCAGTTCAGGACCCACCGGAGACACAGATTCAATCCTTGGGTTGGGAAGATCCCCTGAGTCAGGAATATCCCCTGGAATGGCAACTCACTGCAGTATTCTTGCCTGGAGAATCCCATGGAAAGAGGAGCCTGGCAGGTTACAATCCATGGGATTGAAGAGTCGGATACGACTGAGAGACAGCACACACACCCTAGTAACTACACCCAATGTGTATTTCTTATAATGACTCTATCAGTTTTATAGATACTGATTCCTTTTTAGACATCTCTTTTGATCGTCACTTTCTGGTGATTGGTCTGTTATTAGCATCAACTTGTTTCCACATCATCATATATTTCTTCTCAACCAAAATAATGTTGACTGAAAAAAATTTGTTAGGGCATCCATCTGTATCTTTACAATTTTGATCTTCTTAGCTGTGTACCATACTGGCAAGTGTACCAAACATTCTGACATTCTATTTTATTTAAGCCTATCTTATTTATGATTCAATCAATCACAAAATCCTCATGAGATCAAAACCAGGCAGATTTTATTCAAAAAATATCTCACATCTGGCCATCATTGCAACTAGTCAGATATTTTTAAATCAGGGATTTAATTCAGTTAAAATTTCCCCAAATATTTTGACATTAGGAGAGGTGGGCAATAGAATCTCACCTAATTTTTTTTCTCCAAGCTTTATTTGAGGTATGATTGACAAGTAAAATAGTATATATTCAGGTTGCACAATGTGATTTTTTTAAGGTGCATAAAGTGATGATTATATATATATATATATATACATAGTGAGATGATTATCACAGTCAAATTACTTAACATATCCACTATCACACATAATTACATCTTTTGTTTTTTTGTGATGAAAACACTTAGGATCTCCTCTCTCAGCAATCCTTGTCAAAATTCCAAAGGCATTTTTCACAAAAATAGAAAAAGAAATACTAAAATTTGTATGAAACTGCAAAGGACCTCATTTATATTTTAGAAAGAAGAAATGGTCATGGTATATAGTTAGACCTGTGATAATTTCAGAAAATTTCCCCAAGTTTTTGTCAATATAAGATAAAATTAAATTGGACAAATTAGCATAATGGTAGTGTTGTTTTTAAAAGTTATGCATCATATACTGAAGTAAATGCATTAAGTAGCTTTGAAAGCATGCCAAATACACAAACATGAGTAATAACTAAACTTACTTAAATATATTTGTCAGTCATAATTTTTTTAATAGGAGTAGCCTTCATGGCTACTTTCTCCAATGGTTATTTTTGATTTTTTTGTCTCCTACTCACAGCTGTGTCATTGTCATTTGGAATCAGTACATAAACTTAGTGTATATTTGTGCTTGTGATGACAGAATACATCTGTCATCAACATTTATGTTGTTAGGCAAATGTCTCGTGGTTGAGAATGACACATAATGGATCTATGAGTTTCATTCCTTTTGAAGGTCACTGTTTGGAGAAAATATGTTTCATGACATTTATTGTGGCAAGAAAAACTTTGAAGTGATATGCAAGTTTTGTACCAACTAGACTGGTCTGGGAGTTAAATAATCTCTGGAAAGAGAAGTAAGTTTTAGTAGAGAGGCTCCTGGGAGAACGATGGCAGAAATTTTGGAGGACAGAATGATGTAGTGATTACTTGTCCTCTGGCCAGATCTATCATTCAGATAGGTCTAAGCCCCAGAGAGAGAGGGACCATGAGGAGATACTGAAAGAGTGGTTGGTATATATAAGAAGTGGGAAATGTTAGCCACTCAGTCATATCTAACTCTTTGTGATCCCCTAGACTGCAGCTCACCTGGCTCCTCTGTCCATGGAATTTTCAAGGCAAGAATACTGGAGTGGGTAGCCATTCTCTTCTTCAGGGGATCTTCCCGACCCAGGGATTGAACCCTAGTCTTCTGTGTCTTCTGCATTGCAGGCAGATGCTTTACCATCTGAGCCACTAGGGAAGCCTGGTATAATGCATATAACCCTCATGAAAACTGGAAGTGCAAGGAGTATTTTGTGACAACATGTGAAAGCAAAGATGTTGTGACTAGAAGAGAACTCTAGAAGGAATTCTCAAATCAGCAGGCAGTTTTAATGCTGTGAAATGCCCTCACACAAGTTAGGAGAAGGTAACATTCATCACGGAAAGCAGTACAATAGTGAAGAGTGCTTTCACCTGATGCTAAGGTCAGTACCAAGAACACGCACCTGGAACAAAAATGAGGAAACAAGTAGACTACTTATGGCTTCTTGTACTGCAGCCTTAATCTCAATTTCTTGTAGATTGTTACTAGTTAGAACCATTTCTGGGTGGCCCTATACAGCTTGGCTCATAGTTTCATTGAGTTAGACAAGGCTGTGATCTATGTGATCAGTTTGGTTAGTTTTCTGTGATTGTGGTTTTCATCCTGTCTTCCCTCTGATGGCTGAGGGTAAGAAGCTTATGGGAGCTTCCTGATGGGAGAGACTTCCTGTGGGGGAAACTGGGTCTTGTTCTGATGGGCAGGACCATGCTCCGTAAATCTTCAATCCAATTTTCTACGGATGAGTAGGGCTGCATTCCCTCCCTGTTGTTTGGCCTGGGGCCAAACTATGGTAGGGGAAATGAAGGTAATGGTGACCTCCTTCAAAATGACTAGTACACACTGTTGTATTCAATGCTCCTGACCCCACAACAGGCCAAGATCAATCCACACCTCTGCTGGAGATTTCTGGACACTCACAGGCAAGTCTGGCTCAGTCTCTTGTGGGGACACTGCTTCTTTCTCCTGGCTCCTGAAGTGCACAAGGTTTTGTTTGTGTCCTCCAAGAGTCTGTTTCCCCAATCCTGTAGAAGTTCTGTAATCAAATCCCATGGTCTCCAAAGTCAAATTCCCTGGGGGTGCTCAGTTCCTTTGCCAGATCCCCAGGTTGGGAAGTATGTTGTGGCTTCTTAGAACTTTCTTAACAGTGCAAGAGTTTCTTTGGTATAATTGTTCTGCAGTTTGTGTGTCATCTGCTCAGAGGTTCTATAGTGTGGCTAATGACAGCCTCCTCCAAGAGAGCTTATGCCACATGCTGCATGACCCAGGTCTGCTGCAGCCAGAGCCCTTGTCCCTTGGCAGGCCACTGCTGACCACTGCCTCCACAAGAGACACTCAAAGGCAGGTCTGTCTCAGTTTCTCTGAGGTCTCTGGGTTCTGGTGCACACAAGGTTTTGTTTGAGCCCTCTGAGCATCTCTGCTGGGTTGGGGTTTGATTCTAAATGTGAATATGCCTTCCTACATCTTGTTGGGGCTTCTCCTTTGCTGTTTGATGTGGGTCATCCTTTTATTGGTGGGTCATGACAGGTGGGTTGTGCATTTTGAAAACGATGGCCCAGCAGATGTGAAGTCTCAGTCAAAGTTAGACATCAGTCCCCCCAAGTCATGTTTCTGGTTCTAGGGCTTCCCTCAGCTATGTGGTCATTGTATCCAGGAACCCCAAGGCTTCAAGAGACCTGAGTTCTCCAGCACATACATGGCAAGTTAATAAATGCATGCATGTAATCACTGTTGCAAAAGTTCTAGGGCCACAACAGATTTCCCAACCTGGGGATCAACAAAAGGACTGAGAACTCCCAGTGAAATGGACTCTTGGAGGGCACAAACAAAACCTTGTGTGTACTAGGACCCAGGAGAAAGGAGCAGTGACCCCACAACAGGCTGAGCCAGACTTGCCTGGCGGGAGTCTCCAGCAGAGGCATGGGTCAAACAGCGGCCTGCCACGGAATCAGGGGCACTGACTTCAACAGTCCTGGGAGCCGAAAGTGAAAGTGAAAGTGAAGTGGCTCAGTCGTGTCCGACTTTTTGCGACCCCGTGGACTGTAGCCCACCAGGCTCCTCCGCCCATGGGATTCTCCAGGCAAGAATACTGGAGTGAGTTGCCATTTCCTTCTCCAGGGGATCTTCTCGACCCAGGGGTTGAACCCAGGTCTCCCACATTGCAGGCAGATGCTTTGAAGCATGCTCAAATAAGTCCTTTTGAAGGAGGTCACCATTACCTCCATTACCCCTACCATAGTTTGACCTCAGGCTAAACTACAGGGAGGGAACACAGCTCCACCCATCAGCAGAAAACTGGCTTAAAGATGTATTGAGTATGGCCTTGACTGCCAGAGCAAGACCCAGTTTTACCCACAGCCAGTCCCTCCCACCAGGAAGCTTCCACAAACCTGTTATTCTCATCCTTCAGAGGGCAGACAGAAGGAAAACCACAGTCACAGAAAACTAAGCAGACTGATAACATGGATCACAACCTTGTCTAACTCAGTGAGACTATGAGCTGTGCTGTGTAGGGCCACCCGAGACAGATGGGTCATGGTGGAGAGTCTGGACAAAACGTGGTCCACTGGAGAAGGGAATGGCAAACCATTTCATCATTCTTGCCTTGAGAACCCATGAACAGTATGAAAAGGCAAAAAGATAGGACACTGAAAGACTAACTCCCCAGGTCAGTAGGTGCCCAATATGGCTACTGGAGAAGAGAGAAGAAATAGCTCCAGAAAGAATGAAGAGGCTGGGCCAAAGCAGAAACAACACCCAGTGTGGATGTCTCCAGTCATAAAGGTAAAGTCTGAGGCTGTAAAGAACAATATTGCCTAGGAACCTGGAATGTTAGGTCCATGAATCAAGGCAAATTAGAAGTGGTCAAACAGGAGATGGCAAGAGTGAATATTGACATTTTAGGAATCAGTGAACTAAAATGGACTGGAATGGGTGAATTTAATTCACATGACCATTATATCTACTACTGTGGGCAAGAATCTCTTAGAAGAAATGGAATAGCCCTCATAGTCAACACAAGAGTCCGAAATGCAGTACTTNAAGGCAAATTAGAAGTGGTCAAACAGGAGATGGCAAGAGTGAATATTGACATTTTAGGAATCAGTGAACTAAAATGGACTGGAATGGGTGAATTTAATTCACATGACCATTATATCTACTACTGTGGGCAAGAATCTCTTAGAAGAAATGGAGTAGCCCTCATAGTCAACACAAGAGTCCGAAATGCAGTACTTGGGTGCAATCTCAAAAATGACAGAATGATCTCTGTTCATTTCCCAGGCAAACCATTCAGTGTCATAGTAATTCAAGTCTATCCCCCAACCACTAATGCCAAAGAAGCTGAAGTTGACTGTTTTATGAGGACCTACAAGACCTTCTAGAACTAACACCCAAAAAGATGTCCTTTTCATCATAGGGGACTGGAATGCAAAAGTAGGAAGTCAAGAGATACCTGAAGTAACAGGCAAGTTTGGCACTGGAGTACAAAATGAAGCAGGGCAAAGGCTAACAGAGTTTTGCCAAGAGAATGAACTGGTCATAGCAAATACCCTTTTCCAACAACCCAAGAGATGACTCTACACATGGACATCACCAGATGGTCAATACTGAAATCATGTTGATTATATTCTTTGCAGCAGAAGATGGAGAAGCTCTATACAGTCAGCAAAAACAAGACCGGGAGCTGACTAAATGAAGCAGGGCAAAGGCTAATAGAGTTTTGCCAAGAGAATGCACTGGTCATAGCAAACACCGTCTTCCAACAACACAGGAAATGACTCTATATGTGGACATCACCAGATGGTCAATACCAATATTAAATCAAATTGATTATATTCTTTGCAGCTGAAGATAGAGAAATTCTATACAGTTGGGAAAAATAAGACTGGGAGCTGACTGTGGCTCAGAACATGAACTCAGCAAAATCCGGACTTAAACTGAGAAAAGTAGGGAAAAAGACTAGACCATTCATGTAGGACCTAAATCAAATACTTAAGATTATACAGTGGAAGCAAAAATAGATTCAAGGGATTAGATCTGATAGACAGACTGCCTGAAGAACTATGAACAGAGGTTTGTGACATTGTACAGGAGGCAGTGATCAACACCATCTCCAAGAAAGAAATGCCAAAAGGTAAAATGGTTGTCTGAGGAGGTCTTACAAATAGCTGAGAAAAGAAGAGAAGTGAAAGGTAAAGGAGAAAAGGAGAGATACCCGTCTGAATGCAGAGTTCCAAAGAAGAGCAAGGAGAGATAAGAAAGCCTTCCTCAGTGATCAGTGCAAAGAAATAGAGGAANCCAAAAGGTAAAATGGTTGTCTGAGGAGGTCTTACAAATAGCTGAGAAAAGAAGAGAAGTGAAAGGTAAAGGAGAAAAGGAGAGATACCCGTCTGAATGCAGAGTTCCAAAGAAGAGCAAGGAGAGATAAGAAAGCCTTCCTCAGTGATCAGTGCAAAGAAATAGAGGAAAACAATAGAATGGGGAAGACTAGAGATCTCTTCAAGAAAATTAGAGATACCAGTGGAACATTTCATGTAAGTTCAGTTCAGTTCAGTCGCTCAGTCATGTCAGACTCTTTGCGACCCCATGAATCGCAGCACGTCAGGCCTCCCTGTCCATCATCATCTCCCGGAGTTCACTCACATTCACATCCATCGAGTCAGTGATGCCATCCAGCCATCTCATCCTCGGTCATCCCCTTCTCCTCCTGCCCCCAATCCCTCCCAGCATCAGAGTCTTTTCCAGTGAGTCAACTCTTCACATGAGGTGGCCAAAGTACTGCAGTTTCAGCTTTAGCATCATTCCTTCCAAAGAAATCCCAGGGCTGATCTCCTTCAGAATGGACTGGTTGGATCTCCCTGCAGTCCAAGGGACTCTCAAGAGTCTTCTCCAACACCACAGTTCTAAAGCATCAATTCTTCAGTGCTCAGCCTTCTTCACAGTCCAACTCTCACATCCATACATGACCACTGGGAAAACCATAGCCTTGACTAGAGAGTACAATAAAGGATAGAAACAGTATGGACCTAAGAGAAGCAGAGGATATTAAGAAGAGGTGGAAAGAATACACAGAAGAACTATACAAAAAAGATCTTCATGACCCAGATAACCATGATGGCGTGATCACTCACCTAGAGCCAGACATCCTGGAATGTGAAGTCAAGTGGGCCTTAGGAAGCATCACTACAAACAAAGCTAGTGGAGGTGATGGAATTCCAGTTAAGCTATTTCAAATCCTAAAACATGACGTTGTGAAAGTGCTGGCCTCAATATACCAGCAACTTTGGAAAACTCAGTAGAGGCCATAGGACTGGAAAAGGTCAGTGTTCATTCCCATCACAAAGAAAGGCAATGCTAAAGAATGCACAAACTATTGCACAATTGCACCCATCTCACATGCTAACAAACTAATGCTCAAAATTCTCCAAGCCAGGCTTCAACAATACATGAACCAAGAACTTCCGGATGTTCAAGCTGAATTTAGAAAAGGCAGAGTAACCAGAGATCAAATTGCCAACGTCCACCGGATCATCAAAAAAGCAAGAGAGTTCCAGGAAAACATCTACCTCTGCTTTATTGACTACACCAAAGTCTTTAACTGAGTAGATCACAACAAACTGGAAAATTTCTAGAGATGGGAATACCAGACCACCTGATCTACCTCCTGAGATATCTGTATGCAGGTCAAGAAGCAACAGTTAGAACTGGACATGGAACAATGGACTGGTTCCAAATAGGGAAAGGACTACATCAAGGCTGTGTATTGTTGCCTGTTTCTTTGACTTATATGTGGAGTACACCATGCGAAATGCTGGGCTGGATGAAGCACAGGCTGGAATCAAGATTTCCTGGAGAAATATCAATAAGCTCAATATGCAGATGACACCACCCTTATAGCAGAAAGTGAAGAAGTACTAAAGAGCCTCTCGATGAAAGTGAAAGAGAAGAGTGAAAAAGCAGACTTAAACTCAACATTCAAAAAACAAAGATCATTGCATCTGGTCCCATCATTTCATGGCAAATAGATGGGGAAACAATGGAAACAGTGAGAGACTTTTATTTTCTTGGGCACCAAAATCACTGTGGATGGTAACATCAGCCATGAAATTAAAAGATGCTAGCTCCTTGGAAGACAAGCTATGATCAACCTAGACAACATATTAAAAAGCAGAGACATTGCTTTGTGATAAAGGTCTGTCTAGTCAAAGCTATGGTTTTTCCAGTAGTCATGTATGGATGTGAGAGTTGGAACATAAAGAAAACTTTGCACCAAAGAATTGATGCTTTTGAACTGTGGTGTTGGAGAAGACTCTTTAGAGTCCCTTGGATTACAAGGAGATCCAACCAGTCCATCCTCACGAAATCAACCCTGAATATTCATTGGAAGGACTGATGCTGAAGCTGAAACTCCAATACTTTGGCCACCTTATGTGAAGAGCTGACTCATTGGAAAAGACCCTGATGCTGGGAAAGATTGAAACCAGGAGGAGAGGAGAAGGGGATGACACAGGATGAGGTGGTTGGATGGAATCACCAACTTGATGGACATGAGTTTGCGAAAGCTCCAGGAGATGGTGAAGGACAGGGAAGCCTGGCGTGCTGCAGTTCATGGGATCACAAAGAGTCAGACACGCCTGAATGACTGAACTGAACTGAGAACCATTTCAAGGGTAATTGCAAAAACTATATGTAAATTAGATCCGGAAGAGTAGAGTTTTTACGGGCTCACATATATGCAAAAAAGCAAGTATGTTTGGATTCAAGGAAACTCTCAAGGGACTCTTAGAAACTCTAAATTCAGGAATGAAACAATTCCTTCTTCCATCACCCTGTCTACTCCTTACTGTTCCCTCTCCCTATGCTGTTCTTCTCCCTACTCTTGTATGTGTATTGTGATTTTTTATGTTAACAAAATGATATGCTAATGGAAAGAATGAAATCGAAAAATATATGTATATGTCTGTACTCATCAGTCCCACTTTGGGGAAGTTATCCCATAAAAATAAGGAAGTAGGTGATAAAAAATACACACACATTTACATCAAATGAGTGCATTGTAAAGTGTGAGTGTGTTTATGTATGCTTTCCTATGCCTAAAGTGTGTCCTGGAAGGATGTACAGGAACACATAAATGGTGGCTGCTTTGGGAAAGCATGTTTTGGCATTGTCAAGAGGAGAGGAACATCACTTTTCATGTTCTATAGTTCTGCCATGCTTAATTGTACTACAAGAGAATCATTTTTCTATTTCTTATGTAATTTTCAATGGTGAAAGGAAACCTTATAGGAAAAAACAAATGTAAAGTGTTTCAAGAAGAGGATAGAATTCATAATTCAATATTTCACTGCATGAACATTTTTAGGTCACTGCTTGACCAAACATACACTGTATAAAATGCAGATGGTGGAGTACCAAAGATCCTCATTGGTTGTCATAGTGACATTATCTACTATGTTTCATATTCTCTGTTTGACTAATCAGTTGAAGCTACAGGAAACTTGCCTCTAGCTTGTTTGGGCTTTGGGAAGAGATTGAAAGACAAATTCATGGAGAAACAAATGCACCCAGAAGTAAAATAGGACTACTGCTGTTCCATTTATTTATTCTTCCTTTTCAGTCACTGTTGAAAGCTGCCCTTGGTATATAACTCACAGAGACATCCCAAAGGCTACCCAAAATCCTACGTTAGCATATTGTCTTAAAGTGGTAAGCCTGGGTGTGATGTAAATGACTCTGGGATTGGATGACCTGGTTTCTAGCCCTAGCTATTCCACTTATGAAATGTCTATCATTTTATCATTTGCCAACAACTCTACAGTTTACAGACTGCCTTAGTTAATCCTCATAACAGCTCTGTGAGAGGCATGGTACTATTACCCCCATTCTAAAGATAAGAGATCTCATTTTAGAAAGGTTAAATTAATTGCCCAATTTGAGAACAGTTGATAATTGGAATTGAAAGGGCAGTGACACAAATTTAGGTTTGTAGATGCCAAACCCAAAGGCTGTTTTAAGATACCATTGCCTAGCAAATGATGCCATGTAGAAACATTTAAGGTAAAATAATAAACATTACAATGTAATAGGGTAGATATGTAAGATATTGATCTGAATAAAAATAAAGACCAAAGTATAATTCGAGACAAATATATCAAATGTGACAGATAAGGCATTGAAAACAGAAGTCTGGATTTGTTTTTACAAATAATATCACTTCCTGAATAAAGAAATATTTTTTATTAAGGATTTGTTCGGTCGCTGAGTTGTGTCTGACTCTGTGACCCCATGGACTGCAGTACGCCAGGCATTCCTGTCCTTCACCATATCCTGGAGCTTTTACAAACTCATGTCCATCTAGTTGGTGATGCCATCCAACCGTCTTGTCCTTTTTTCCTCTCCTCCTGCCTTCAATCTTTTCCAGCATCAGTGTCTTCTCCAATGAGTCAGCTCTTCGCATCAGGCGGCCAAAGTATTGGAGTTTCAGCTTCAGCATCAGTCCTTCCAATGAATATTCAGGATTGATTTCCTGTAGGATTGACTGGTTTGATCTCCTTGCTGCTCAAGGGACTCTCAAGAGTTTTCTCCAACACCACAGTTCAATAGCATCAGTTCTTTGAGACTCAGCTTTCTTTATGGTCCAACTCTCACATCCATACATGACTACTGGAAAAACCATAGCTTTGAATATACGGACCTTTGTTGGCAAAGAAGCAAAGGTCCTTCCTGAAGGATAGAAGACTTCTTCCATAACTTAAAAATATAAAAAATAAAGAAAAAACAACAAAACAACAACAACAAAAATACACTGAAAGCATTTGAATTAAACCCATATAGAAGACAAGTGTTTTTTGCATGGCTGCTGTTGACTAAGTCCTGGCAGGTTCTGATGAGTGATTTTCAGCTCAACACTCAACTGCCATTGTGCCCTTTCATCTTCTCTAGAGCTTTTACAAATACCAGTGAAAGTGAAAGTCATTCTGTGGTGTCCGACTCTTTGTGACCCCATGAACTATACAGTCCATGGAATTCCCCAGGCCAGAATACTAGAGTGGGTAGACTTTCCCTTCTCCAGGGGATCTTCACAGCCCAGGGATTAAACACAGGTCTCCCACATTGCAGGTGATTCTTTACCAGCTGAGCCACAAAGGAAGCAAATACTAGTACTTGGATCCAAATAGCAAAATCCTGATTAAATTGATCTTGAGAATTGTCATTGGTAAGCCCTAAGAAAAGACCCTGATGCTGGGAAAGATTGAGGGCAGGAAGAGAAGGGGACGACAGAGGATGAGATGGTTGGATGACATCACTGACACAGTGGACATGGGTTTGGGTGGACTCTGGAAGTTGGTGATGGACAGGGAGGCCTGGCAGGCTGTGGTTCATGGGGTCACAAAGAGTCGGACATGACTGAGCGACTGAACTGAACTGAAGCCCCTAAGTTATGGAGCGAAGAAGACATGAAAGAAGTGTTGTGAATCTTTTTCTCACATTTTCTGGGGAAGATACTAACTGAATATAAGATAAATCATAGTCATAATATCATGAAACACTTTCATTGTGTAGCATATACACACCAATTTTAAAACATTATGTCTAACATGATCACATTTAATTCCTGCTATAATCTTAAAAGGTTTTTAATTATTTTCTAATTTCACACATATTGGTAATTGCCACCAGTAACTCTCTCTTCACAAAATTTATTTAAAAATTGTCTTGCACTATTATTATGGATGTAAGGCTCAGCTGAGAGGATGAAAAATATTCATATATATCAGTACTACTATCCTCTATTTTTGGAGCATAGAACCAAATTTTAAAGGATAAAACTAAAAAATATTGGCTATAATTAGCCATGAAAAATTAGAAATGACAGGTTGCAAGATGATTGGAGGAATAGAATTTTATTTCCCCATCTTATAGTTTTACATTCAATATCACCATTATTCACTGTCTGGAAACCACAGAGACATTACCAAAGTATGTTAGGAGAAATGATAATACTTCATAAGAGGACAGGTATTAGGGCTGGAGAACTGAAAAATACAGAGGATGTGGGGAAGAGGAAAATCTAAAAGGTGCTACAGATGTCAAACCTGCTCTCCCTACAAGAACTGTAAAGTGGTTACAATGAAAGAAAAATTTCAAAGTGGGTGTAAGTGTAAAGAACTTGGCAATGTCAATTCACCAGTTAAGACTTTGAGAAAAACTTCAGTACTGACTTTCTTTCATCAATACCATGATCCTCTAAATTGTAAGGGGAAGTAATCTAAAATGTATGTGGAAAAGAGCAAGTATAGCAAGATATTGCCAGCCTGGTACCTGATCCCTCTGAGGCTCATAGAATTGAACTTGTTATGAAGAATACCAAGCCACTGAAAACTCACTTTGCTCTGATCCCAGAAGACTATAAATCTTTGGCCACTTCTAGGCATCTCCATATCAAGCTATTTGAAGGATTCAGAAGAGTTGAATTGGTGTTGGCTGTAAGTTTCAAAGGTTTTAGATGACACTGATAGGGAGAAGGAGGAATCCATATCTGAGTAAGTTAAAACTTTAATGAATGTTGTAAAACAAGAGACAGGAAGAAATTACTTCTGAGATCTGTAAACAATAATCCCCTTGTTGGTTCTGAGCAGGGTTTACTGAATGAATAGAGATACCTCAGTTTCTAATACAGTGGATTCAAGTAGTGAAGGCAATTAGTGAGATTCAAGGGGAGACATTGAAATATGAAATCTGGCAGATAATGATTTACATGACTTTGAATATGGTGATTTCTAAGTTCTGAGGTTGAATGTTTCTATAAAACCTTTACTGCAGACACATTTTTACATTTTTCCTTCTTGTTATATTTTATTGAAATAGCAGTATATAATAACATTCATTCTTTTTTTGTATCTACTGTGAATTTATATTAAAAGAAATATGAAATATTAGCTTTAGAGCATCAACTAGCATAAGTTAAAAATCCTGGTAATCTGCTTCCTGTCTTTATGTACCTATTCTAGATGCTTCTATAAATGAAATCCTGCAGTATATGTTCTTTTGCATCTGTGTTCTTTCACTTAGCATCATATTTCCAATGTTCATCTATCATATGTCAGTATTTTTTCTTTTTTGTCACTGAATAATATTCCTTTGCAAAATACATTTTAATTATCAATATATTATGATGAAAATTACCATCTGTCTTTTTTTTTTTCAAAAAATTACATTTATCCTGAATTATTGGACAGAGAGAATTCCATAAGAAAATCTGATATATTTTAAAATTAATTGAAAGAATTTAGAAGGCTAAGATGTCAGATAAAAGACCCAAGATGGGAAAATCCTATAAATATATTTTCAAAGACTGAAAACAGAATTGCTCTTTTGTATGTGTACTCCCCTGAAAGCTTGCCAGTTTTTCTTTTTTTATTAGGTGGCTTTTAATCACTTAATATATATGTTTTTTCTGTTTTGTTCTTTGACTACTCAGTTTTTTCTAGGATTTCCATAGTGTTTCCTCTGGTTTCACTGTCTTCAGTGAGTTTAAGTAGTGACTTTTGGTCTCTACCTGAAGATCCATATGCTGGCATCATGAAAACAGAGATCACAAACAAGAAATAAGTATGTAATTTCTAAAATTAACTAAGGCTGAAGCACAAAAATACATGGTTAAGATTTCTTTAAAATAGCAAATAAAATGCAAATGAATTAAGTCCAAATTTCCTGTAATATCATAATTTCAAAGTGCAGATTCATATGGAGAAGTGACTTGCTTTTACTCAAAACATGAACTGGTGGGAGAAATAGGAGTTTCAATTTTCAATGCTGATATAAAAAAAGATATTTTTCATTAGAAGTTCATTAGGTTGTAATGAACTTACAGTGATATTTTGAGAACAGTAATCAGCCAGGAATAATCACTTGACTCAAACAAATCATCTATGAAATGGAATTCTTTTTCCATACAGGAGCAGGTTAATATTAATAGATTGTATGTCACTGTATTATAAGGAAATGGTGGTGCCCTTCCCTGGACCACACAAAGGAAATACGGATGAACCTCCTAATAGATATTTAACTTTTTGACTTATTCAAGCAGCAAGTCTGGGGTGAAATTGATGTGTAAGAAAATAGGGAGAGGAGCCTAAATATGTAATTTCATCTTCTGTATCAAGAATAGAATAGATGTTTTCTTCTTTCCCTTTGAATCACTAGTTCTATACACATTTATTCTGATCACTCCCAAAGAGAAGTACTTAAAAATAGATTTCCTTTAAAAATTTCTCATAAGTGGTTTCTGTTGACCTAACACTGTAAAACATTGTAAAGAGATTTTACAGTAATAATTCTCAGTGTTCTAAATTGAATATAAAACATTACCATTGCCTTCCTTATATTCAGGGAAATTGAACATAATATTTTTGTTCTGCCAAAGCCCAAACTGTGCATACTTTATATATTTGATGGACAAAAACCAGCCATTCCCAGCAACAAACTTAAATTGCAATACGCTACAAGTCACCAGCTTTTGTAGCATATAGTTTATCAAAGATAACTTGTAGAAAGACATCTTGAAAGTGACAAAAAGGATCAATCAAATTTCAAAAGCTGAGAATGTGAGCAATACTAATGGAGACTAGTGTTGACTTTTATCTTTTCCTTTGATCATTTTGGCTATCCTTTCAGGTAATTATTTAACCTGAAAGGAGTGGGAAAGATATTTGGAGGGGAAGGGAACTGATACTAGTTACTAGGAGATTTTTAAAAATCTCTCTTTGTGATTGGGTGTGTACACATATGTGCTCCATAGTAGAACTGGGAAAGAAGTTAATTTCAGGATATTTAAAATTATTTTATTCCACTAGCTTAAAATGTATTTATGGCATATAGTGTTAAAGTGGTTCGAGTCCATAATATTGTAATTCCTCTTTACAATATCATGAAAAACTGTCATTGACTCTCTCCTTGGACCATCAACTGAAAAGGGAATAATCAGTATGCCAAATGAGCTCATTCTATTATCAGGAAGTCCTAAATGTTAGTTTTTTAGTTTTTTTCCTATTTCAGTTTTCATTTTGATTTTTGGAGTAACAAGAACAAAGTCTCCTGCTTGATATTCTTACATATTTGAAATAACTATTGCATCTCCCTGTAGGCCTCTCTTCTACCCAATAGAGTTCCTAATTCCTTCAATTATTTCCCTTCATCAAAGATTCTCATACCTCTCATCATTCTAATAAAATTTCTCAAGCTATCTTCTACTTTGTGCCTTATAAAATGATCAAAATTAAAAATAATGTTTTAATATAATCTAAGCAGTTCAGTGCAGAGGGAGAGTCTAATCTGCCTACTATGATTTGAACTCGAAAATTCAAGCCATGTAGCCTAAAATTAAAGCAACATTCCAGTAGCTGTTAAACTGTTGGCTCACATTAAACTTGTGGTCAATAACTGCTAATATAAGTGCCAGAAAGCCAGTTCTTTCCCCTCTCTCTTTTTCCACTTAGAAGTTTGTCTGGTTTTACACCAACTAGTATGGCTACTATCAAATAATTAGAAAATAATAAGTGTTCTTGAAGATGCAGAAAACGGAAACCCATATAGACTGGTGTTGGGAGTGTAAAATGGTGCAGCCATTATAGAAAACAGTGAGGAAGTTGTTAAAAATAAAAAATAGAACCATATGATATGATCCAGTCATTTCACTTCTAGGTACATATCCAAAATAATTCAAACCAGGATTTCAAAGAGATATCTGTACACCCATGTTCATTACAGCATTATTCACAATGGCCATGAAGAGAAAACAACCTGATCTCCATAGGTGGATGAATGGAAAAAGAAATATGGTATATGTACACATTGGAATATTACTTAGATTTGAAAAGGAAGCATTCTGACACATGCTACAACATGGATGAACCTTGATGATCTTATGCTGAGACAAATAACCTGTCATAAAAAGACAATTACTGTATGATTACATTTATATTGGCTATCTAGAGTAGTCAAACTGATAAAAACAGAGAGTACCTAGGATGAGAAGTGGGAAATTAAATGTAGTTAATTTTAGACTCATTTTAACTGTTAAAGAAGAATGATAGTTTAATTTCTAAAAAGCTTAAAACATCTATCCTTTAAAGATATTATTGAGTTAAAATTGTATTGTATGTACTATTAAATAATGAAAGGTTTTCTGCAAAGAAGAAAATGTAGCTCTACATAAAAAAGAAGTAACACATCAAAAATACTTTTGCTTGATCTTGCTACATTATTAGCTAGCTCCTAGATAAAAAATCCCATGGACGGAGAAGCCTGGTGGGCTGCAGTTCATGAGGTCGCGAAGAGTCAGACACGACTGAGCGACTTCACTTTCACTTTCATGCATTGGAGAAGGAAATGGCAACCCACTTCAGTGTTCTTGCCTGGAGAATCCCAGGGACGGGGGAGCCTGATGGGCTGCCGTCTATGGGGTCGTACAGAGTCGGACACGACTGACGCAACTTAGCAGCAGCAGATAACCTTTAAGTATGTATATAAGATGTTGGATTTAAAATTACCTATGTGGTGTTCTAACTCTTTATTCTTTTTGTAACTCTCTGTTCTTTATGTTTCGCATTCTTTTTAAAAATCGCCAAGTTTTAACCTTTTATTTTGATATGTGTTTATAGGTTTACTTTCTTGTCATTAATGGGATGTCAAATGTCAATAATAACTAGCTGCTTAGGTGATGATGAGATAGGGAGAGATTAAGTAGGTTATCTTTATAATACTTACCATGAAGATTGGCTATTTATCGACTAAAGCATTTTTCCCCAGCTTGCAGATTTTTAGATTGCTGAAATTGAAACTGAGGGTCTTAGAATATTTGACTTTTGCTGACTTTTTTTTTCCTAATGAATTCACTTAGGAACCATAGAGTATCACACTTAGTACATAATTTGCAGAATCAAATCACTTGAGAGTCATAAACCATTGTGTTATTATAATCAGAGTAAGACCTTTCTTATACATGGAATCATTAAAGCAGTTGAAATTTAAGTATGGCCTCATTCCAGCTACTAAAATTTAACATCAGGGAATGGGACAGAATTAGACTTTTTCCGTTAGGCACCATACCTTTGGTCTCTTTATAATACAAAAGGCTTATCAAGTCAAGAAATTCACACTTAAAATGCATAATTGGTTTTTAGCTTTTAAAGAGAAAATGAAATGTATTATGCAAGATGCTGATATAGAAGTTATAATTTTAAAATATGGGAGGGCATCTTTGTATAGAGCATAAGACAGGCATACAATTTTTTTTCTCCATATAGTTATCAAGTTTTCCTAATACAATCTACTAAATTATCTATCATTTTCTTCTTGTTTTGAGGTACCAGGCTCATTATATTTCAGGTTCTACTGGGCCTACTTCTGGACTTCATATATTAATCTATTTTTCCATTGTTTGTTTTCCTATTACTGTGGCAGAAGCCCACAGACACCCAAATGCTATGGTTCTGACACTCATTAGTGAACTGAGGGAAGGAGCCAAAAGTCAACAATTCTTCACCACCTTGTCAGGAACACATAGTGCTCTTTTTGTTTTTGATCACCTTAAAGCCCTAGACGTACACCCACAGGCAAGAGGAAAGCCAAAAATAAGAGATAATATAAAGAGAGTGACAATTCCTAGTGACTTCAAACATTTTGGCCTTGAGACTCGTGCATGTGGTTGACTTTCTTTTGATGAAAAAGAATGCTCTTCTTGAGGTGTGTCTCCAAATGACTTAGTGAATTAGGCTCACCTTGGATAGATGCAGCTTTCTTACAATGTTTCTCAGCTGGTATACTATTATTTCCATTCCTACCGCAATAGCACTAGTTCTCTCCCCTGCTGACTTAAAAAATGAACAATGTGTGAATTTCTAATTAAGTTTTACTTGGAGCAAAATGAGGACTATAGCCTGGGAGACAGTATATCAGATTGCTCTGAGAAAGTGCTCCAAAGAGGTAGAGAGAAAGGTAAGTATATATGTGATTTTAGTGAAGAGAGAGTACACAAAAATCAAACATTCCTTTTTTTTTTTTGAAGGTTTCTGCTAGTCCTGAGGAGCAGCCATCACTATGAGGGATTTTAGTGCTTTTCTAGATATGAAGAGATGCAAGAATTGGGCTCATAAAATCATCTTCTGAAAATATATAACTAGCTAAAGAACTGTTCTGCTAGTTTTTCTAAGAGCACAGAGTGCCTTATTCCTGATCTCCACTTTGAATTCCTTTTGGGGGTGTTGAAAGTCAACAGTTGCGGTAGTGCATGGTTTAATTCTTATTGAAGTAGGTGGCAAGTGCCAGTTTGTAGTTGACACCCCTATTACTCATAATTTGGTCTTATAATAGCTATTTATATTTTCACTCTAATCATACCTCTTGGTCCCTTCCCACCTTACAAACTTATCAGATTGATCTAAAATAAATCTTGGGTGGTGTGGGATATCTTCATTGGATTTCCCTGGACTTCTGTCTACAAACCCAATTCCTAGACCAGCATTTAAAAACCCTGAGACCCTAATCAAGTCTTCCCACCTCATTTCTCAATACCTATGTGTATCAGATAGTCTTCAGATAAACTGTATGCTTTGCTGTTCTTCAAGTATACTCTATGACTTATCACCTCTAAGTTTTAAAATATCATAGAATTTTAGAGCTTGAAGAAAACTTGAAAATGATCTCACTCAATACTCACTGAACAGATGCAGATATTGAGGACAATGTGGTTATAAGTAAAAGGATTTGCAGTTCCATTTGGATTCCAGAATCAGAGACCAATGCTATTTCCACTATACCAAATTTACTTTGTTCTTGCCTTTTCTTCTCACTCCAACAAACTCTCTTTTCCCTTTCCCTGCCTGTCAAAATCCTTCCCTTCCTGAAAGGATTAGGTGTTACTCTCCATAAAGATTTCCCTAATAATCTTAGTTAAAATGATTTAATCTGGAACTCTGTACTCCTCTTCATGAACTTATATTCAGACCTATACTGTGGTGTTTATGTTATATTATCTCCCTCCTCCAAGAATGTATGTGTTTTGCAAGAAGGGGGTGGCAAAAGAAGCACCCTTTTGGTCCACAGCACTTTGAAATTACTCAAATAATATTTGAGTAAAGGCCCAGAAGTGACTGGATAATGAATCATTCAAGAATGACTGATCACCTATTTTTCCATAGTATATGTGTGCTGGGGTATAAGAGAGAGACCCTGAAATAGTATGTCTTTTTCCTTGAGCTAAAACTAAACATCTTGAAAGCTTGCCATGAATTTCCACTTCTGTGATTTTACAACTAACCTTACATCATCTTGAAATGAGAGTGGTAACAGCTCCTTGTCAATTTTCCAAATATTAAACTAATCACGCTGCTATTAGAAGAATCATCAGAAAGAATCTAATGAGAATCAGAGAGTTGCAAACTCATTCGATACTTTTTTCATTTCCTCTTTTCTTACTTTTCCCCCCAAAGCAACATGTATGGGGGGTGATGTCAAGATGTGTAAGGTGTGTTATTGTGAGTCAGCAGAGAGAAAGTCAAAAGAGAGAAATGAATATGGAAATAATATATGATTATTAGGTTTATTTTTTAAAAATAGAAACTGTATATTAGTGAGTATTAGATAATTATTGATAAGTAGAAAGCAAAAATAGTTAAAAGACATTTATAAAATTCTAAGTAAAAATCAGTTCACAAAAAATGAAGTGGTGTTCTGGCTACAGGTCTACTGGAAGACTTCAGGTTGATACTAAAACAATAGTTAGCACTGTTTTGTTTTGTTTTGTTTTGTTTTTGTAAGGGAAAAACTGGATCATTTCTGGCTGTATTCTAGGCCCTAGTTATTCTGAAAGAAAAGCACAGATGAATTCATTATTAAGGAAAGATTTATTTAGTAATTTAAAAATTTCAACCTGTTAGAATTTGGAGAATGGGTAAAAGGTGAGTCATTTACTCCCTCATTTATGAGAGGCTTGCACAGTGTCAATCAAGACAGAAAATGCTACAGCAGGTTTAATTTCCTTCTGTTTTTCTTTTATTTTTTTTTGTCTGAAATGCCAATGATTTAAATGAATTTGTTCTGCTAATGCCTCTTAAAATTAACTTATTTCAGGGACAGTACAATTTCCAAGTATTGTATTGACCAAAACTTTGTAGATTAAATGACAGTGCCAATATTGTAATTTGTTCTAACCTTGCTTCTTTGTAAAAGAAAAAATAATGAATACTAATGAAATGGAGTTCTAGATCTTTCTACTCAAAATCAAAATTTGTTGTCATATCTACTTAGTGGAGAAAATTTAAACTTTAAATTAAAAAGAAAATTGTTGGGTTCAGATCTTCTAAAAGGAACTTTATCAGATTACATTTCAGGACAGAAAAGTGCAACATCTAAAATTTTGCTTTATGAAGTGAAGTGAAGTCACTCAGTCGTGTCCTACTCTTTTTGACCCCATGGACTGTAGCCCACGAGGCTCCTCCATCCATGGAATTTTCTAGTCAAGAGGACTGGAGTGGGTTTCCATTTCCTTCTCCAGGGAATCTTCCTGACCCAAGGATTGAATCCAGGTCTCCCACATTGCAGGCAGTGCCACCAAGGAATCCCCAGTGGCTTTATGAATCTCTTTGCTTTATGAAGTTAGATAAATCTTGAATCAACTCATAATTCATTAGCTAATCTGCTTGAAATCAGGGAGACCTCTTAATCATTCCAAGATTGTTTACTCATCTATAAAATGGACATTGAATGAGGTTTTGTTAAGTAACAAATATAATGTATTATACAAATCATTCAGTATGGTATTCAAAACATAGAGAGTTCTTAATAGATGGCTCCTTCTACTAATGGTGGTTTCATTATCATCATTGCTGTCATCAGTAGCATTACAATAGTCAGAGCTCAGGGCACACAAAAATTAAGGTGATTCATACTGATGTCCTGTCTAGACATGCAATTGGTTCCAGCAATCATTAGCATTACGCATGGATGATCCATTCATTTTAATGACCAAGTCATACAAAATTGTGCAAAATTAAATTGCTTGATAACTTCTAAATATATAATCAAATTAGTGCTGTAAATAATAAAATATCCAGCAGCTACTTCTGGAAATGCAGATCTAATTGTATTAACTCTCCTGCTTAAGGCCCTCCAATGACTTCTCACTGTACTTTGAATACATTCAGATACTTTAAAATACCCTTACCGGGTCTACAAGATCTGACTCCTGGCTCTCCCTCTGGCCTCATTCCTTCCCTTTCCCCTCTCTCCTACTCACTCTATTTACTAGATATTCTTGCCTTTTGTTTGGTCCTGAATATGCCTACCATCATCACTGTTATGTCACTGTTTTCTTTCTTTCTTGTGTCTAGTTACTATCCAAAGTTGTGTGTCTGTATTTGTGCAAATATAGTAAATGTATATACATATATATGAGCCTGCTGCTGCTACTGCTGCTAAGTCACTTCAGTCGTGTCCGACTCTGTGTGACCCCATAGATGGCAGCCCACCAGGCTCCCCCATCCCTGGGATTCTCCAGGCAAGAACACTGGAGTGGGTATATACGAGCCTAGCAGGCTGCAATCCATAGGGTGGCACAGAGTCAGACACAACTGAAGTGACTTAGCATGCACACATGCATATATGCATATATAGTTGCATCAATATATATTTATACTTATTTATATGCATACAATCAAATACATATGTTTACATTTTATCTCCCTTTTAGAATGGAAGTTTTACGAGACCCAAGACAATTGACATAATGCATAACTTTTATGTCTTCAGTGCTAGCAACAGAGGCACATTGTAGGCACACAAATATTTTGTGAGTTAACAAACGCATAAATGAATGAAATATGCTGAGATGTGGTCAGTTCATTTTTACCTTAAATTGTACCTTAACCTTGAAAGATCTCCCCATTTTTTAAGTAAAGAAAAACTGTTATTTATATGTAGTATTTATTTTTGTTTTCTATTTAGAAATCTTAGTATATAAATTAACTGTAAAATTTCTGTAGGAAAAGACCTACTTTTGTACACTCTATTGCATGCTTTTAAAGCTCAGAAACCAAATATCTAAAAAGTTAATCATGATGTTTTTTGTAAGGTCAAAGTTGTTATGCATGGA
The DNA here is from genome assembly GCA_006410635.1 of Cephalophus harveyi. NCBI lineage: Eukaryota > Metazoa > Chordata > Mammalia > Artiodactyla > Bovidae > Cephalophus > Cephalophus harveyi. The sequence continues at coordinate 61,087 of SJYT01018104.1, read as the reverse complement.
AGCTGGGGACAGGTTCTAACAGAATTTTTCATAAAACTAGTTTCACAATAGCTTGATAATTCAAGGCACAGAGCCTATTCACACTTTTCTATTCTGAAATGCTGGGAATTTACATTGGATAGAGTTTGGAACAGAGCAGCAAAACATGCATTTTCATAGATTTGTCCACTTGAGGGATTTTAGAAGTTGCTTTTCTGCCTTTTCTATATTGCTCGTTTCAGAGGGTCAAAGATTCAGAGTTCAAAACAGTGATCTCCTGGGAGCTATGGATTTGTCACTATGGCAACAAGCACAGTAAATCAGTAATCAGGGACAGGAGAAAAGATTGTCTCCTATTGTTCCCCAAGTAGAAATGGTAGCAACAAAACTCTACTTCTTCAAAACAGATACATAATCTTAGTGTAAAAGTGACCAGTCTCTTCATTTCTGGCATTTTATTCTCCTGACCTAAAAATTGAAACAGGTGAAAGAATATCAGTTTTGAGGAAAATAATTATTTAACTGCTCTAAATTGCAGTGGCACTTATTAATGTCAGTTTCTAATTTTAATATACAAACTACTCAAGGTCAGAGTAAGCATAAGTGAAGGTTAATTGCTATTCATCTAATAGAATAGTAAGAGAAATGGAAGAGACATTTAGATTAACAAAGAAGAAACGTTAGAGGTCAAAACAGTATCTTACAAAGCTAATTGCATTTCAGCAATCATGAACAAGGCTCAGAAGTTTGGGCACCTGGATAAAATCTACCTTCTGGAATCTAGAAATGAAGTAGCTAGAGTTGTGAATTCTGCTGTTTCTCTTCATTAAGAAGCCACCTGCTTTATAACAATACCACAATGGATCAGTAATGTATGTGTATATGTATATATATATATATCCACTTCCTTTTGGACTTCCTTCTCAGTTATGTCACCATAGCGCAGTAAGAAGAGTTCCCTGTATTATACAGTATGTTCTCATTAGTTATCTATTTTATATACTTTAAAAACATGCATTTGGGATTGACACAATTACACGTTTTTAAAGTAAATGCTCTTTCAGAAAAGGGAGATCAGGGCATATTGTCAAGGAAGGAGATGGTGGTTTATTTTTCACACACACAAAAAACCCAAAACTGTCAACAATGTATAGGAGGAGAATGAGGATTTAGAAAACTACTAGATTTTACGATTAGAAGACTTCATAGAGACTTTATAGCTTCAGGTAGCAATGAGGCAAAAGCCAGTTTTCAGGGAAAATGAGTAGCTGGGAATCAGTAGCAGGAGGAATCCACTAACTGAAATTTTTTAGTAAAATAAATAAGAGGGAAAAATGATTATTCAGAGGTAGTTGGCAGAGAAGGCGATGGCACCCCACTCCAGTACTCTTGCCTGGAAAGTCCCATGGACAGAGGAGCCTGGTAGGCTGTGGTCCATGGGATCGCGAAGAGTCGGACACGACTGAGCGACTGCCCTTTTACTTTTCACTTTCATGCATTGGAGAAGGAAATGGCAACCCACTCCAGTGTTCTTGCCAGGGGAATCCCAGGGATGGGGGAGCCTGGTGGGCTGCCGTCTATGGGGTCACACAGAGTCGTACACGATTGAAGTGACTTAGCAGCAGTAGCAGCAGCAGCAGCAGCAGAGGTAGTTGGTGGGGGAGGTGGGTGGGCAGAATTTGAGCATCTTTGAAGTAACCATAGGGAAGGATACAGAGTGATAAATACTGCGTTATTATCCTCAAGAATTTAGGAAGGAATCATACAAAGATCACATATAGAAGGATTAATATTAAATGGAGATGGGACACTTCTCCAAGTAAAAAGATAACAAAGTGAAGTATATATAGAAATGAGGATCATGTTCTTCCATTTTGCTCCTGACATAAGTATCAACACTGAATTGTTTTACTGGAAAGTAATGACACTTTTGCTGAAGATAAATAAAATGCTAGTTTGCCAAGACATTAAGTCTGTGACCTACACAAATAGGTGCAGATAAATAACAATAAATAGAGGATTTAATTTTAAATATTTCTCTGGATGCAACTTTTGACTTCCAAAAACCTTTACCTGACAAGAAAATTTAAGAGCATTATATCAGTTCAGTTCAGTCGCTCAGTTGTGTCTGACTCTTTGCGACCCCATGAATCACAGCACGCCAGACCTCCCTGTCCATCACCAACTCCTGGAGTTCACTCAGACTTTCGTCTATCAAGTCAGTGATGCCATCCAGCCATCTCATCCTCTGTCGTCCCTTTTCCTCCTGCCCCCATTCCCTCCCAACATCAGAGTCTTTTCCAATGAGTCAACTCTTCCAATACTCTTTCCAAAGTACTAGACTTTCAGCTTTAGCATCATTCCCTCCAAAGAAATCCCAGGGCTGATCTCCTTCAGAATGGACTAATTGGATCTCCTTGCAGTCCAAGGGACTCTCAAGAGTCTCTCCAACACCACAGTTCAAAAGCATCAATTCTTTGGCGCCCGGCTTTCTTCGCAGTCCAACTCTCACATCCATACATGACCACAGGAAAAACCATAGCCTTGACTAGATGGACCTTTGTTGGCAAAGTAATGTCTTTACTTTCAATATGCTATCTAGGTTGGTCATAACTTTTCTTCCAAGGAGTAAGCGTCTTTTAATTTCATGGCTGCAGTCACCATCCGCAGTGATTTTGGAGCCCCCCAAAATAAAGTCTGACACTGTTTCCACTGTTTCCCCATCTATTTCCCATGATGTGATGGGACCAGATGCCTTACTGTTGTTTAGTCCTTAAGTCATCCCTGGCTCTTGTGACTCCATGGACTGTAGCCTTTCAAGCTCCTCTGTCCATGGAATTTTTCCAGGCAAGAATACTGGATGGGTTGCCATTCCCTTCTCCAGAGGATCTTCCTGACCCAGAGATCAAACCCACGTCTCCTGTGTTAGCAGGCACCAAGCTATCAGGGAAGTCTGTATAATCTATCAGTTGTTGGGTTATTCGTTCTTATTGCTTCTTGGTGTATTGTCACTTTTTGGTCATATCTTCTGTAAGTGGTTTATTTTATTTATTTATTTTTTTTTTATTTGCCCTGGCTTCTAAGATCCACACGAGAGGGAGCCCAAAGCGGGGCACCCTCCACTATTCAAGTAGGTGCCGGTGGCCTAACATAGATAGTGCAAACCCCTTGTCTTGAAGTTTTATTAGTTTTCCGCGTAGACCAAGTTATTCAGCCTCTTTTCTCCACTAATTTTCCTACTACACTATTCTTTCCTAATCTCTTTATATTTCTAATTAAATAGTCCTTTCCCAGACTCCGACTCTGTCCCCGCTTCGAATTCCCTGGATCCACTGGGGCTGGACCCCAGCAATTTATGACAGCATCTTTTTTTTTACTTTACAATATTGTATTGGTCTGTAGCTGACAAAGCACTCATCACTTAGTGAGAAATTAAAAAAAAAAATTGTTGTAAACTAATAACCTACGTACTTTAAAACTTTTGACTGGTGCCTTTTATATTTGTCCTATGCTTTAACTTATGTTCTTGAGAATTTCTCTCCACCTCTACCACTTTCTTCTCATTCTCCACACCATTTCCATCCCCAACTCCACCCTATTTCTAACACCACATGTCCATCTCCACTTCTATCTAGATAGGTTTGGAGCTTGTTTAGTTTCCAGTAAGCATTCAGGCTCTATCTAAAATCTCTTCTATTCAAAAATTAATTGGATTAATTGGCATTACAGATCTGTTATTTTTTGTCTCCTGAAAAGTCCCTGATTTGGGGATCATTGGGAAATTCTGTTAAATTGTTATGGATGGGGCTTCCTTGGTGGCTCAGCGGTAAAGAACCCATCTGTCAATGCAGGAGATATGGGTTTGATCCCTGGTCTGGGAAGATCCCATATGGTATGAAACATGTGCACCACAATTACTGAGCCTGTGCTCTAGAGCCTGGGAGCCACACCTACTGACCTTTCACGCTGCAAATGTTGAAGCCTGAATGCCCCAAGCTCATGATCCGCAACAGGAGAAGCCACTGCAATGAGAGGCCCAAACACTGCAACAAAGAATTGCCCCTGCTTGCTGCCACAGCTAGAGAAAAACCTGCCCAACAATGAAGAACCAGCACAGCCAAAAAAATATTTAAATAAATGATGTAATGGATGAAGTTTAAGAGGAGAATACAAAATCCCTCTGCATATTACCATTATCGTGACACTTCCCCAAAGCAGGGAAATGAAGGCTTTAGAAAAAAAGTCACTTTAAAAAATTCTTTTAACCAACTTCCTAAAATAAAGTTTTAGATATCTTACTATACTACTACATCTCTCTATTAGATAAGTAAGCCAAAAAGATTATGACAGTAAAGATATATAGATCTTTTCCTTTGTTTTCAAAATATCTAAAAATAGAATCTGTTTAAAATAGTATGCTGGTAAAAAGCTTATGATAACAAAAATTAGGAATGAAAAATCCCAGACGGTTAGGGATTTAGAGTTCACATACCATCTGCAGTTACTATCCTTGTGGTAATTGTGTACATAAAGCTACCAGATTGGATTTCAAAAGTTCATAGGAAGTATTTACAAAGCCAAGAACAATTTTCTTTGTTGCAATTCTTAACTTACACAAATGCACTTCAGAACAGCAGAGAAGAGCACTTGTATTTTCCAATCACTTAAAGACCACTTTAAGAGCCCAAATCCACATGGTTCAGTGCGTCTGGTTATTAACATTTCTCATGGTCTTTTGAGCATATTTGTTAAACAGTTTTTAATTGCTATTTTCTTTTCCTCTTTAAACAGTAGTCTTTCAAATGAAAAGAAAATCCTGCAGAGTTATATATATTTTTTACATTGAAAATTTAAAAGGAAAATTGTGACAGTGTTCTGAGCAAGCATTTGAATTTCTTTTTCTTCATTATGTGACCCTGGCTTTCTGAAAGTGTCAACTATCATCATTTGGCTCATCACTGAATCATCATCACTTTATGCATTGCCTTAGAATGGAGGCTGGACGTAAGTTTTTATTTATTTCTCCAGTGCTTGATTTAGTGTTATTTACAATTGAATGTAATGAATATTTATCAATATTTAAAAAATTCAAATTTTAAAAATAAGTTTAAAATACCAATGACAAATGTGTTGATACAGTTGTGGAGAAACTGGAAATTTTGCACAGTTGGTAGGTGTGTAAAATTGTGAGGTACTATGGAAAACAGTATGGAAGTTCCCCAAAAGATTACAAATAAAACTACCATATGATCCAGCAATCTCACTTCTGGGTATTTATCCAAAAGAACTGAAATCAGAATCCTGAGGAGATATTAGGTCTCTCATCTTCACTGTAGTGTTATTCATAATAGGGGAGATGTGGAAATAATCTAGCAAGTGGGTAGATAAAGAAAAGGTGGCATATGCATACAGTGGAATATCATTCAGCCTTGAAAAATAAGGACATTTTGCAATATGCAACAACACAGATGAAACTTGAGCATGCTATGCTAAGGGAAATAAGCCAGTCACAAAGACAAACACTCCATCATTCCACTTACATGCTGTATCTAAAGTAGTCAAAGTTGTGGAACCAAAGAGTGAAATGTGGTTGAGAGAAGATGAGGGGAAGGGGAAAATAAGCGTACTTTGGCATAAAGTTTGGCATAAAGTTAAACAAGAGGGAATAAGCTCTAGAAATCAGCTGTACCACACTGAACCTACAGTCAATGACACTGTATTGTGCATTAAGAAATTTGTTGAGGATAGACCTCAAGTTAATTTTTCTTAACACAATGAAATAAGATATAAAAAATTAAGTGAAGAAAATATTTTAGTCCCACTTAAGCTTTAAGATTTCGTGGATAGGACACAAAATGGATTCATTTCTCATTGTCCTAATTGCATAGTCATGTTATCTTTTTGTAATTTTTTTTTTTTCTGGACAATTAGGTAGAACTAAATCTTTCTTTGCCATTAAGCTGCCATTTCAAAGAAAAGAATAAAATTTATCTAGATAATTAAAGTGGACTCCTGGTACATATTACTGTAATTCATAAGTTTATCTCAGAAATACTGAGCACTTACTGTATGGCAGGATTTCTGCTACAGGTGCTTAATATAAAGTGGTTAACCTGACAGAAACGCTTCTACCTTCATGGAGTTCCCACTCAAAAATAGGAGACTGGCAATGCCATACAAACAATTATAATTCCCAACTGTGATAAGTCCTATGAAGGGAGAAAGCAGTGACCAATGAGAGGAAATCTACAAAGATTCAGGATGATGGGAGAAAGTTCCTTCTTAGGGGCCACCATTAGCTGGGACCTACCTGCATTGTGTCCCGGCGAAGATGGAGTCTGTTATTCCAGGAAGAATGAGCTGTGCCCCTGGAGGCCTTGAGTTTGGAAACAGCTTGGTATATTTCTGAACTGAGAAGAGGGTTTAGCACAATGGGACAGAGAGAGAGGAGAAGACGCATGAGAGGTGGGAAGTTGGGGTAGATAGAGGCCAAATGATTCAGGCATTTGTAGCTCATGATACAGAGTTGCTTGTTTTTGAAGCACAATGGGGAACTGGGAAAAATACAAATATGAGAGCAGCATGATCTAAATTCTTTCTTTCTTTAACTGACAAGTCTAGCTTACAGGACACGAGGACTTTGAATAGTGAGGAAGACGGTGGCAGGGAACACTCCCTATTGAGGAAATAAGTCAGGGAGTATTGGGTTGGCAAAAAGGTTCACTCGGGTTTTCTGTAACTGAAAAATCTTAACGAAATTTTTGACCAAGCCAATTCATCTTTGTCTAATGAATATAAGTTTGTTGAGGGGCAACAGATAATCATAAACAGGATATATTCTGTGTGTTGTTAAAATTACTTATGTTTTTGTCTATGTTTTATGATTTTTCTTATGTTTAGAATCTGTATAAAGTCTTATTACTCATTTTAATTTGTCTGAAAAGTTAAGATCATAATACCATAACTTTGGTCTTCATCATGTCATCCAATACAATTTTATTAACCACAGGCTATGTGATAAGAATTGTGCATAGCTGTAGATATCTACAACTGTCATCCTGTCCCACCCTGTCTCTCTCATGCCTGTTGGCTTTTTTTGCCTTTTTGGATCACTAAATTGTAGAATCACTCACTCTTTTTACCATCATCTTCTTCTTACACTTAAGAAAAATTTATCACTTCTTTATATCTCTTATCAAATGACAACTGTAATTCAACTCCAGAGAGACTGATACTGCTGAAACAGGTAACTTGAGTTAGTATTGTAGAAGGAAATAAATTTCATCTCAGGCCTTAATTATTAGAGCTCAGACTATCTAAATTTGGTGCTACTTCTATAAATTATGTTATCTTGACAAGAAGACTGGAAAATAATTCTCAAAACTAGAAAAAAGATCAGCATCTTATTTTCTATCTAGACCTATTGGAAAAGACCTTAATGCTATGAAAGATTGAGGACAGAAGAAGAAGGGGATGACAGAGGATGAGATGGTTGGATGGCATCACCAACTCAATGGACATTAATTTGAGCAAACTCCAGGAGATGGTGAAGGACAAGGAAGCCTGTTGTGTTGAGTTCACTGGGTTGCAAAGAGTCACAAAGTGACAGAACAACAACAAAATATACATTTAACTGTATTTCTGTATCAACCTATTTATCTGGAAAACATACACATTTAAAGAAAATATCAGCCCAATGTAATTTTGGTTCAAAATTAGGAAAGGTGTAGTACAAGGTTGTATATTGCCAACTTGCTTATTTAACTTATATGCAGAGTACATCAAGCAAAATGCTGAGCTAGATAAAGCACAAACTGGAAACAAGATTGCCAGGAGAAATATCAATAACCTCAGATATGCAGATGACACCACACTTATGGCAGAAAGTGAAGAAGAACTGAAAAGCCTCTTGATGAAGGTTAAACAGGAGAGTGAAAGAGCTGGCTTAAAAGTCAACATTCAAAAAATGAAGATCATGGCATTTGGTCCCATCACTTCATGGCTATATATGGGGAAACAATGGAAAGAGTGACATATTATATTTTCCTGGGCCCCAAAATCACAGCAGATGGTGGCTGCAGCCAAGAAATTAAAAGATGCTTGCTCCTTGCAAAAACAGCTATGACCAACCTAGAGAGCATGTTAAAAAACAGAGACATTACTTTATCAGCAAAGGTCTGTGTAGTCAAGTCTATGGTTTTTCCAGTAGTCATGTATGGATGTGAAAGTTGGACTATAAAGAAGGCTAAGCACTGAAGAACTGATGCTTTGAGAGTCCCTTGGACTGCAAGGAGATCAAACCAGTCAATCCTAAAGGAAATCAATCCTGAATATTCATTGGAGGGACTGATGCTGAGACTGAAGCTTCAATATTTTGGCCACCTGATGCTAGAACCAACTCATTGGAAAAGACCCTAATGCTGGGAAAGATTGAAGGCAGGAGGAGAAGGGGATGACAGGATGAGATAGTTGGATGGCATCACTAACTCAATGAACATAAGTTTGAGCAAGTTCTGAGAGACGGTGAAGGACAGGGAAGCCTGGCATGCTGCAGTCCATAGGGTGGCAAAGAGTCAGACATGACTGAGCAAATGAACAATAACAGTGTAATTCTTAAAATGAGCAAATAAAATCCCTAAAATTGGAGAGCAGTTTTGCATACTTAATGGTTTGATTAGGTATTTAAGCTAATTGCCATTTCTTCTCTCTTTTTGGTGATGAATGTGCAAATGTTTAGCTTACTTTTTTTTTTTTTTTTTTTGGGCTATTGCCACAAATTGTACTGGCTCTCATTAGAGTTACATCTTTTGTCCATTTACAATGCACACTTTAGTCACTGTTAAAAATGCCTTTCTTTGGTTATTGTTCATACTCTTGTTAATTATGACTTCTCTGATGCTTCTTGAAAGAAGCACACTTAGCAAGCTTTGTGGAGTTGAACTCTCTAAGTAAATTCCTGAGTTTCTGCAATGATTTTTCTATGGTTCTTCCTTAGCATTTCTAGATTTTCTGTGTTGTAAGAACTGAAGTTTAATATTTAGTAGGCACATAAATTTCTTGCATAAAATTGAATATTTTTGTAAATGTTTTTATTGTATTGAAGAAAATATGCACAGATTAAAGGAATAAACATTGAGAACTTGAGTTTGAAAATTTAGCTCCATATTTTGAAATATTTGTCAGTGTTATGAAAATACCTATTTCCCACTACAAGTATAAATTAATATATTTTCCTTAATCTAGATGCAAATATGATTAATTGTTTTAGTAAAGCTATATGACAGTCTCAATAATTTAGTGGTTAAATATGTCACTTTCTTGTAGGTGAATTAATCATTGATAATATATGCAGCCATCATGAAGATAGTCTTTCTTCATTGTTGAGAAGATGAAAGACATATTATACATATATATCAATTTATCAATATTTATCAGTTTGTTTCTGAACATGGTCCTGAGAAAAGAATGATGTAACAAACATGTGTTCTTAGTATGCTAGCCCATTGATTTGAAAAAGGTTTCACCTAGGACATACAAATAAGGAAAGAAATGCAATCAAATGAACAATATAGAATTAAAAATCACTCTTTCATTTTTCCACATGCAACAAATCAGTCATTGGTCTCACAGAAAAAAAATACAAAGTGTATATTATAGAACTGGTAGTCTCATTGATTTCAAAACCTAGGATAATATTTTTATAAACAAGGGGCTACATTTGTTTACCTTCCACTTGCTTAAAATTATCAGATGTTGTGAAATTACTCAGTCATGTATGAGCACCCACTGTGTACTGTCCTTGCAGCAATCCTGTCCTTCCAGCCCCTGACTTTTTTAAAGGGATTTGTAGGGCAATACATATGTTGTTTTCTCTGAAAATGCTGACAAGAAGCCAAAACACTAGAGCTCATGTGTGTGAGATCATGGTTCCCTCTATACCTGCAGAATGCATACGAAAGGCTTTTTTCTGTAGTATGCTGTAAATTTCAAGACATGCTTGTTTGTCAATGATGTGGTAGTAAAAATTCTTAATATTTCCTCTGTCTAATCAAAATTATGGTGCTAGTTTATGGTAACTGGGATCTAGTTAATTAGCTCTTTTTACAACAAAGGAACCCTTTCAGTGTCTTTACCTACCATATTAGCTCAAGATTTGAGGATAACTTGCCCAGTTGACAGCTATCAGTTGAGGATGTCAACAGGATCAGGTTGAAGAGCTGAACGCTCAAGACCTGTTAGCCTAAAGGGCAGTGATTTCTCAACACTGGCTATGGAATAGAATCACTTGGAACCTTAACTAATACTGATTGTCAGGTTGGAAACACAGATTCATTTAATTGGAACCAAGGGCAGAGGGGAACTGGACACAGGTGTTTTTAAACGTCTCAGAGGTGCTTCTCAATGTCTAGACAAGGTTCAGAAACTAGAGAGTGATTCCTTTTTAGACAGAAAGAAAAGAATTGGAAAGTCTTAGTTAGAAGGACTGCAACATGACATTATTTCTTTCATTAGATCGGAGGTTCTTAAATGGTTGGGGGACCAGCAGCATCAGCATCTGGGAACTAGTTGGAGGGGCAGATTTTCAGGCCCCAGAACGACCTACTAAACCAGAAGTTCTGTGGCTGGAGCCCAGAGTTCTGTTTTAAAAAGTCTTTTAGGTGATTCTAATGTAATTTAAGGGGCTTCCCTGGTAGCTCAGTGGTAAAAAAAATTCACCTGCCAACGCAGAGACATAGGTTCGATCCTTGGGTTGAAAAGATCCCTGAAGAAGAAAATGGCAACCCACTCTAGTATTTTTGCCTGAGAAATCCCACGGACAGAGGAGCATGGTGGGCTACAGTCCATGAGGTTGCAAAGAATTGGATGCAACTTAGCACCAGCAAGGACAAAAGGTTTGAGAACCATCATTTTAGGTAAAGCCTTAGTTAACATAGAAAATTTGGAGACCAACAGTTAAAGCTCTTCCCATTCATTACTCAGAGTTCCATTAGATAGAAGGTACCCAATCAAGCAATTGATGTACATCTTGTCTACAATAAATAGCTTTATCATTGGAATAAAGTAGTTGACATAGAGGACATTTTATTATTCTAAGAGCCTTCCAAGAATAATGAGTGACATGGCATCAGTATCCATATCCAAAAGCAAGTGCTATTCCAAAGAATATTTTCTGAATATTTCTATTCCTTTGGTGTTATAATCCCTGAAACACAATGGCCTCCTCCTAATTTTCAAATATATTTCCAAAACAAACCATTTCTCTGTTAGTCAAAGTTAGAGCCAGAAAAAATGGATTTTCAGGTGATTTCCTTTCTTGTCTGAAGGCCAAAATTGCTATCAAGACAAGAAAATATATTTATATTCTGTTGTGGGATTGAATGTCTTCCAAGGGCCATAAGAATAATTAGAATCCCCATCACTACTCTCTTGACCGACTCCAAGTATTTTATCTGTTTAAGGAAAACCTCATCTGTCTTCTATCTCTGGCCTGGAAGTTAGTAGTACTCTTTCACTGTTACTGTCAAATTTGGTTTTCTTTATGACATGCAGTTTTTTTCTACTGGATTTCTACTCTCAACTTTGAATTCCTATGCTGTTTATAACTTCTTCCTTTTCCTGTTACATCTTTTTTTTTTTTTTTATAAGCTATGCCCTTTCACTGTTGTACATCATAAGTCATATCCCATCACATTCCAATAATATCTTTCTGTTCATGTGTACTTCCTAGGGTTAAAACTGAGACAGAAGTTTGGGCTTCAGACTTTGAATATTCAGATATAGTCATCTGGGTCTAAATACTAAATAGTTAAATGCCAGAGTTAAAATTCTCTTTCTGTCTCATGGAATCACAGAAATACAGGACTAGAAAGAATTTTGGTTTTGGGTAGTTCTGGAAACTGTTTTATGGTTTTTCTTCTCATGTAACAATCATTATGCTACCTAGCAATTACTAAGAAACTTTAAACTTGTTATTTATGTTTTTGTTCTTCAAAGAACAGTTTAAATATATTTTCCTTCAGCTGCGAATTATTCCACCAGGAGTACATCATTGGTGATGTAATATGGAATTTGAAAAACATGAATTATGTTTGTCAATGCAAACAATACCCCTCTTTGTTTTTTTTACATCAACTCTTATTTTCCAGAATCTAGACCCTGAAGCGGAATGATATTATAACTACGTTTTCATGTCTTTCTAAGTCTTGCCTTTGGAGGCAATTTTGTTTTCTTAAGCATTGGTTCTCAAACTTCAGCAGTGCATCAGAATCACCTGGAAGGCTTATTCAAACATAGATTGCTCCCCAAGCCCAAAATTTCTGATTCAGTAAGTCTGCAGAGGGGCTCAAGGAATTGCCTTTCTAACAAATTTCCAGCTGATGCTGCTGGTGCTGTAGCCACATTTTGGGTACCACAGTTAAGATGATCTTCCTTCACTAGATGAAAAACAAATGATCTAAAAAACATCAAAGTTGCCCTCAATTCCTCAAATTACTTTTCATCTCATTTCATTTCTCCCTGTGGTAGCCAGAGTGATCATCTTAAAATATGAACTAAACCTGTATAGGACTCTTGAGCTTGGTTGCCCATCTGCCCCAAACTTTTTAGCATCTTTCTGGGGCTATTGAAGTAAAATCCACTCTCCCAACCCTGAGCCCCTTTACATGAATTACAAGGCTCAGCATAAACTCTAGCTTTATTGGTCTCATCTCAGGGCACACTTTCCTCTCATATTATCTCTTTTTAAAATGTACATCTTATGAGCTAAATACTTTTTTATTTTCCTCATTGCACTGATGAGGAATACAGAGAGAGTAAGCATTAAACCCAAAGTCACATATATCTTAAGTGGTTGAGTCAGGATACATACTTAGCTCCATCTGACTCACACAAGCACAGTATTTTATCTCTTCCTTTGACAGAAAATGTTTAGCATTGACATATATACACTACCATGTGTGAAATAGATAGCTCGTGGGAAGTTTCTGTATAACACAGGGAGTTCAGCTTGGTGCCCTGTGGTGACCTAGAGGAGTGGGATGAGGGGGTGGATGAAGTCTCAAGGGGGAGTGGATATATATATATACATATAGCTGAATCACAATGTTGTACAGAAGAAACTAACACAACATTGTAATTGTAAAATGTTCCAATTAAAAAAAAAGAAAAAAGATAATACCCTGAATCATGAACCACTTCCCCTTCATGGAAGGGGAGATCTGAAAAAAAAAGAAGAGTCAGACCATCCATTTTATTCCTAAAGGCCCCAAATGATGGTTGTGACAAGTAGAATTAGGGAAGTCAGGAGGGGAGTTGGCAATGGGGAATGTGCTTTTAGAAGGACAGAGCATGCAGTGATGCTCAGGAATTCATGATTCTACCACTAACATCTCAGTGCCTCAGTTTCCTTTCCTACAAAATGAGGAGCTGGTCTAGAATTAATCCTTTGGATTTTATCTAGCTTCCTAAAGGAAGCATGTAAATGAAACAGAGGAAGTGAAAGAAAGATATTGGGGCTTAAAGAGTCAGTGAGTGCTCAAGGTATTGAGTCATTAGTCTCCCTCTGATGTAAAAGAGGAAAATGAGACAGTGATCGAGATTAAAGAAAACTGCCTTTTAAGAAATTACTTAGGTGGGATAATTAATACAACCATATGTAGAATGGAGGCTGTCTCCAAATTAACCTAAGAAATCTAAACTAAAATATGGAATGGTCAAAGTCAAGTAGTCTTTATAGGAGAGAGAAGTAATCTTTATAGGAGAGAGATAGTAATCTTTATAGGAGAGAGAAGCTTTATAGGAACTTCATAGGAGAAATAAGCTTCAGTTTGTACAGTGCAATGTGAAGTGTGTGTGTTCAGTTTGGGTGGTGTGTTAGGAAAATGTGAAAAATGTTAGGAAATTCTAGCTGCCCCTCAAATATTATAATATTTCTGACCCTTTTAAAATATTGCTTGGGTTTCTACCATTAAAATAAACCCATTTGAATGTAGTTTGTATTGTTAAAAAAAGGAAAATGATAGGATTGACTCTTAGCAGTAGGGTTTTAATTGCCTGAATTTGAGTAAATGAATATATGGTCCAGGCAAACTGCTATTTTGGATGTTAACTGAATTGTACCTGTTCAATTATAGGTTAGACTGTGTATATGTATGTATTGTATGTAATATAATACACATAGTATATGTAATATAACACAAATATATTGTATATGCACATGAATAAAATATATGTACATGTATTTTGTTATGCATATGATAATTGTGTTTTGATACTACAATAGGACCAACGTTTATCTAATGCTTACTGTGAGCCAAATTCCAAATTAAGTTCCATAGAGATGTTATCTCTTATTCATCACAGTTTATGAGATTGATAGTGATATTTTCCACTTTTCATAGGTGATGGAACTGAGGTGCAAAAAAAGATAAGGAAAAATTTCCTAAGGTCATACAGTTTCTAAATGATAGAGCCAGGATTGGAATATAAGACCATTTGGCTTCTAAGATGTATTTGTCATCTTTGTCTATTTTTCTCAGATCCCCAAATTGACCAGAAAAAAGAAGCTTTTAAGCAATGTTTTTCATGTGTTTTTTGCTTATTTCTTTATTACTCAACACGGTTGCGTACCAGCATATATGGAATATTCTCTTATGAGAACTCAGGTACATGGAAATGTTTTCAAGACTTAGTAAGTAGAGGCCACTTCCATTTTTATACTACAACTCCTGTTGGTAGAGCCTTGGCCAACCCCACAATATTTCTCTTCTTCTGGAGATAAACAATAGAACCTTTCCTCTCCCAAATGTCTGACAGTCATAGAGCTTTGGATAGCCTGGGAGAGAGATGTTGGCACTTCAAGTTACTATGAGAACCTTCAAAATAATGACCATAACTTTTGTATGTATTATGCTGTAAATGTGCTTAGTATGGGCACATTGAGTGCATTGATTGAAATATACAATTACCTCAATTCAGTGTTGCTGCCTGAGACTGGACTATGTTTGTATCATCTTCTTATCACTTACTAATTTATACAACTCCCTTTAGCTTTCAGTAGATTGACTTATATTGCTGTGGCTATCCACTATTGATTAGGAAACTTAGAAAGACTTGGAGAAACTTTTTTTTTTTTTCTTACATGATAGTATACATGTTTCAATGCTGGATCAAGAACAGAAACTTTGAGATTTAAAAATAATGGAAATGTAATTCATCATGCAAATAAACTATTATTCATTTGGTTTAAATGATAGATTTGATCTAATAACATGTTTAGATTGCTCCCTTTTCAGTGTTTTGCCATTCATGTTCTTCTCTCTGGAGAACTTCCCTTTGCTACCAACAAGAAAACAGTTCTAGAAAATGATGTGAGGTGAAAGAATTTTACCAGTGTTTGCCTGAAAGAAACAGAACTTTTTTTTAACAGCTGGAAAAAATGATCAAATATACATGAAAGTTAGAGACATGGAAAGAGACAACATCCATAGAAAATGAAAAGAAAATATGGGCTCACTTGCACTTCACTGAAACCAGGGTTCCTTGCAAAAAGGTGTTTTGCAATCACAAATTCAGGGGGAAAACACTCCCTGGCAAGCAATTACTCTTAGTGTTTGGCAGGAGATTGAATAAAGTTCTTCATAACACTTTCAAATGTCTGCAGCTTCCCTCAACTGTCACACACCCTGCCCACAAGGCAGTAATTGGCTCTGGTTGACTCCACAAAGTTGCTCTCATGAGTAAATTAGGACCAAACTAAATTTTTTCTTCCTAGTCATGTGGGAAACATAGTGAGATACAGTCAAAATGAAGCCATTCAGAAAGCAGAGTTAACTTTCTCATCTTCAGATCTGAAACATTTAGGCAATAGTTTTGGTCATATATTTATTATGCCCAAGCGGAAAAAATGGCTAAATTCTTATATAGTGGAAATTGCCCATTTGCTCAGAACAGAGTACATCTTTAAGCCACAAATGAAAGCACATCTTCTAGTAGGAATTCCATTTGGAATTTCCAATTGGCAAAGTGCTTCCAGTTTTGACAAAAGTCACAGCAAATGACGTTCCATTTGGATCTAACAGAATAGCTAACATTGAAAAGATGTCACAGATCAAAATGAAGTAGGTTTTTCTTGGGTTAGTCTTCAGCTCCACAGAAAATTCAGAAATAAGATGGATATGGGAGTTACTGTTGTTTGAGTTGTATATTGATATCTTTGCTGCATTGGGAACCATTGCAAAAAGGATTCAGTTCATTTCAGTTCAGTTGCTCCGTCATGTGCGACTCTTTGTGACCCCAGGGACTGCAGCACGCCAGGCTTCCCTGTCCTTCACCAGCTCCCAGGTCTTGCTCAAACTCATGTCTGTCGAGTTGTTAATGCCATCCAACCATCTCATTCTCTGTTGTCCCCTTCTCCTCCTGCCTTCAATTCTCCCAAGCATCAGGGTCTTTTCCAATGTGTCAGTTCTTCTCATCCGGTGGCCAAAGTATTAGAGTTTCAGCTTCTGCATCAGTCCTTCCAATGAGTACTCAGGACACGACTGAGCAACTGAACTGACTGATTTCCATTAGGATTGAGTGATTTGATTTCCTTGTAGTCACTGGAGAAAGGAATGGCAAACCACTTCAGTATTTTTGCCTTGAGAACACCATGAACAGTATGAAAAGGCAAGAAGGATTCAGTCAGTTCAGTTCAGTCGCTCAGTCATGCCCGACGCTTTGTGACCCCATGAATCACAGCATGCCAGGCCTCCCTGTCTATCACCAACTCCCAGAGTTCACCCAAACTAATGTGCATGAGTCGGTGATGCCATCCGGCCATCTCGTCTTATGTCATCCCCTTCTCCTCCTGCCCCCAATGCCTCCCTACTCATTCATAAAGGCTAAGAACTTAATTAAGGAGTTAATGTGCTATAGTTTTGGAGAAGGCAATGGCACCCCACTCCAGTACTCTTGCCTGGAAAATCCCATGGACGGAGGAGCCTGGTGGGCTGCAGTCCATGGGGTCGTGAAGAGTCAGAAATGACTAAGCGTCTGCCCTTTCACTTTTCACTTTCATGCATTGGAGAAGGGAATGGCAACCTACTCCAGTGTTCTTGCCTGGAGAATCCCAGGGATGGGGGAGCCTGGTGGGCTGTTGTCTATAGGGTCGCACAGAGTTGGACATGACTGAAGCAACTTAGCAGCAGTGCTATAGTTTATAGCTGGGATACAAGTTGGGTAGACATTTTTGTGAGAAGTCTTACTATGAATATCACTTATGGTAATATAAAGGTATGTGCTCAAATATAAAGATATTTTTCTCTGAGGGACTAAAAGCAATTGCTTCAATTGGAATGAAAACAGTGATGTTTGGAGAATGTTCTCCAAGTCTATTTCTTTTGTTCTTGTATACTAGAAACTAGTAATTTAAGTTACACATTAATGTGTGTATTATTTTCCTCGGACTGTGTAGTACAGTAACAGAAAAGAAGTTTACAATCATTAGATTTGGTTCTTTCTGAGATCTGTAAGGAAGAATCTTCTCCATGCCTTTCTCCTGGTTTCTGGTGGATTGCTGGCAGTCTTTGGCCTATAGATGACTCACTCCTTCATCTTCATGTGATGTTCTCTTTGTGTTTCTGTCTCTTCATATCATCTTCCCTCTATGCATGTTTGTCTCTGCAGCCAAATTTCCCCTCTTGATAAGGACACCCATAATATCGGATTAGAGCCTGCCCTAATGAACTCATTTTAATTTGATTATTTTTTGCAATGACCCTCTCTCCTAATATTAGGTCACCTTTTGAGGTGCTGGGGATTAGGACTTCAGCATATCTTTTTTCAAGGAACACAATTCAACCCATAACAGCGCATCATCAGTAAAGCTCAGATTTTTAAAGAAACTATGATCCCCCATGTTTTGTATAGCTGGAAACATTGATTTAGAAATCTTATGCAGTGAAACAATGTATTGTCTAGCTGATGGAAGCTTTCTCAAAACCTAGGCCCAGGACACCTGACACTTTCTGAAGTTACTTTTGGTATCTGAAACACTGATTACTTTTTAGACAGTAGCACTAACATTTCATCATAAATTGTGTTTCATACAGAGAGGAAGCTGTAGAAACTCTATCCAGAGAGAAGGCAAGGTAGGCTGCTCCTTCTCTGATTTGTCTACATTCAAAGGCAGCAGGAAAGGGAACTCTTGCTCCCCAGTGCTTCCCTGAATCACAGTAACACTATCCAATAACTACTCAACACAAGACTGCTCCTTTTAAAGCTCATATTCAAGCTATCTTTCAATAGTTTGCTAGTCTCTATGGTCCACGTCCATGTAATGCATTAATTACCGCCACCAGCTCATAGTAATTCTTTCCACTCCTTTACTGTCCCTGACACTATAACTACTTTTGCTGGAGCTATCTGACCTATGCACAATTCACTGTTGCTTTTGTTCACCCTGTCTTACTTACATACACACAGACACACATGTATCGGGCTACTTATGTACATTTACGGTGATATAACTGCTCATTCATGTACATCAACAGTGTGTAGGTCAATACTGGAATGGTAGTCTAGAGATATCCTTGGGAAGTTCCCAAATAGCTGATGCTCTTTCTCTTATTCAGTCAGTTGTGGAAAGTCAAAAAAGACTTCTGATCAAGTTATTCATTGAAATATATAAATATTAAACTGGAAACAAGACATGAATTAGGAGGTTACTGAAACAGCTGAAAAAGAAATAAAGAATACTTAGCCAAAAACAATGTTAGGAAAAATGCAAAGAAGGATTTTAACTTCTCTGATGATGACTGCAGCCACGAAATTAAAAGATACTTGCTCCTTGGAACAAAAGCTATGACAAACTCAGCATATTCAAAAGCAAAGACATCACTTTGCCAACAAAGGTTCATGTAGTCATAGCTATGTTTTTTTCCAGTAGTCATGTATGGATGTGAGAGTTGGGCCATAAAGAAAGCTGAGTGCCAAAGAATTGATGCCTTTGAATTGTGGTGCTGGAGAAGACTCTTGAGAGTCCCCTAGACAGCAAAGACATCAAACCAACCAATCCTAAAGGAAATCAACCCTGAATATTCATTGGAAAGACTGATGCTGAAGCTCCAATACTTTGGCCACCTGATGTGAAGAGCCTGCTCATTGGAAAAGACACTGATGCTGGGAAAGATTGAAGGCAAGAGGGCAAGGGAAAGACTGAAGAAAGAGGACAGCAGAGGATGAGATGGTTAGATAGCATCACCGACTCAATGGACATGAATCTGAGCAAATTCTGGGAGATGGTGAAGGACAGGGAAGCCTGGCACTCTGCACTCCATGGGGTCACAGAGAGTCAGACAGGACTAAGTGACTGTTCAACAACAACAACAAGCCTCCTTCAAGGTGAAAAACCAAACAAAACATAATACCTGGAAGTTAATTGAATATGTTTGGTGAAGGGTAAAGAGTCAAAATCAGCCGAGTCAAAATTAGTTGAGGCAGTAACATACACACACACAAAGAGAAGGGTCTGGTTTGGGTGACAGAAGAAGAGACAATACGTTCTGTTTTGGACTTTGAGAAATTTAGGCAAACAATGCAGTCTTTCAGGATGGCTGACTTTTATGCCTTTTTGCTAATTTTGTAAAGTAAGGATTTATTTTTCTTGGTCTGGGTCTCTTGATCATTGGTGAATAAACTGGCATAGAAGGCAGCTTGAGTCCAGAGTCTTCCTCCCAAGCATGTTTCAATCCACTCTAAGTAGGCAGCTGCCTGTTATGTCCTCCACTAGGTGCCCCCCAGCCTACTCTTCTCTCAGGGATTTGCTTTTGATACCAAAGTGTTTGCTCATCTACTCTCTTGAACTGTTTAAAAAAGTACCTTGACATTTCTAACCAGCTGATGATTTATAAAAATTCTAACTCCCACTTTCCTACCAGCAAAGTTATAACAATATTCTCACCCATAAATATGATTCCAAGTGTATTATAAAAACAACTGCCCTCATTCAATGAAAAAGAGCTTTAGAGGATTATATACTTCAATTCAGTTTCACCAGTGCCTGTATTGAAAGAATATAGTCTTCTGGGTCCTTTTCCTTTGTTTTAAAGAAAAGTGATGGGAATTTAATCATCCCTTATGTAGGCAAAATTTGAATGGGATGAAGATAAATATATGATTTGAGTTTGAGTTATAAGAGGAGAGAAAAATGAAAAAAAAAAAAACTAGAACTCTAAAGCTAGAGTTGAATATCTATAGACAATCACTAGACATCAGACAATTTATCACAACGTGAGAAGTGACATTCAATTGTGGGGGCCAAAGAAAAACCCAGTAGGGCACCTGCCAGCATCATCCAGGCACCTGGAGGAACGAGAGGTCTACTGTGAATATTTGAAAGCCCACGTTCCCTACTTTGATTCAAATACATTCTA
Organism: Cephalophus harveyi; assembly: GCA_006410635.1. NCBI lineage: Eukaryota > Metazoa > Chordata > Mammalia > Artiodactyla > Bovidae > Cephalophus > Cephalophus harveyi. Next base: position 40,697 of record SJYT01018104.1, on the reverse strand, counting down.
AGCAATCAATAGTTGGAGTTTTATCTTGCTATTTATAATTTAGGAATTTTCTTATGCCATTGAAATAGTCACAATTTCCATTACCCAATTTTTTCCCCCTGCACTGTCACTCACACTAGAGCATTCTTGGCCATTCAGTTCCCTTAGTCATTCCTTGAATTACTCATTTGCAAGAGTGGGGACATTACGTTTGTCACTTCCCTCTCCCAGACCACTGGGAAGACTGATGAGATCGTGTGTTGAAAGCCCACTGGACTCCTTGGAAACACGATGCAACATATGCACAGTGTTTCATCCTTATCTATCTCCACATTGAGGTAAATTGAAGTAAAATGAACACAGCTGGGGCTTAGATTAGAGTAGGATTCAGGGACTGAAATTGTCATTTGTGAAAAGAATACTTCTCCCTTTGAAGTGAAGTGAAGTGAAGTCACTCAGTCGTGTCCGCCTCTTTGCGACCCCGTGGACTATAGTCCACCAGGCTCCTCTGTCCATGGGATTCTCTAGGCAAGAATACTGGAGCGGGTTGCCATTTCCTTCTCCAGGGGATCTTCCCAACCCAGGGATCGAACCCAGGTCTCCTGCATTGCAGGCAGACACTTTAACCTCTGAGCCACCAGGAAACAGGGTTTCTTTTCAAGGACCTTGAAAATGAGATGCTGAAAATGTTTCCTTTTCTAATTGAATCTCTGCTTGTGATATGTTTGGGAAGGAGAAACATATCACATTTCCTCTACCATTCTAGGTTCTCTGGCTGATCTAAGAATTAAAATGACTTGAGATAGATTTGTAGGAGGAGTGTGTAATTTCCTCGGTTCTGTCTCACTGCAGCAAGAATTTGAAATGGCAGACCTTTGTTACAGCTTTGTTAGAGCTCAGTTTTATTTGTAAAGCAAGGAAAATACATCCTCCAGGTGTGAGGGTGGGCCGACCCAAAAGAAAAGAGTGGCTCAATTTTGGCTCCTCTTTTTATATGTTTTTTTCTCCTCCCCCTGAGCCTGCCCTATGTTAATTGTGCTAGCCAGGAAGGCTGTTTGTTTCACCTGAGGTTCTCACTCCGGTCCCCAGACCTTCCTTTGTTCTATTTTTGGAGGCTTCTCCCTTCTTTTTCTTTTAGCCACCACCATTTTGGACACCATTTTCCTATTCTAATTACCTAACAGATTAACAGGTGAAAATCCAACAAAAGTTTAATAACATGTATACATAGGAGAGACTCAGAAAAATAGGTAACTCACTAAAATGGCCAGAACTGTCACCTTAAATACCATTTTAAGCAATCCAGAGGATGTTGAGATAATGGTTCAGGACTCCAAAGGGGAGGAAGGCAATTCACACAAAGATGATAAAAGCAAATGTTGGGTAAACAAACCTTTGGTGAACTATGCAGGGACAACGGGAAATAGCGAGGAATTTCAACAAGCAGACTTCGCTGGGTTTGTTCTGTCTACACCCCTAGTTCATACGGTAGTCATCTATGGTGACAGTCCTCTTCCTGGAACAGGTCCTCAATGTACATTCTTTTAGGCAATTAAGGGGAAGCTCAAAATTCCTTCCTGAGTCTTTTGGGCCTTACATTGTTTTCAGCTCAAATTAACCCACAGGCCAAAGAGATATTTTTGTGTGTGTTCAGTTGTGTTTGACGCTTTGTGATCTGATGGAAATTTCCAGGCAAGAATACTGGAGGGGGTTGCCATTTCCTATTCCAGGGATCTTCCTGACCCAGGGATTGAAGCTATGTCTCCTCCACTGGCAGGTAGATTCTTTACCACTGAGCTACCTGGGAAGCCCCCAGAGACATTTGGGGGCAGGAAATTTTGCTCCACTACATGTCTTTCTCCCTGGAGTTCATTGTCATCTCACAATTTCCTTGTAGCCAGTAAAGTTTTCACTTTTGGGGGTAATTTAGAAGATTTCTTACTGAAAATGGAAAACTCTTAAAAATAAAAAGTGGCACAAAAGGAACAATAAAATATAGGAAGCAAGCCTCTAAATTATATGCTTTTAGATAATAATCACATCCTTGCAGTGGCATTGCAATATGCAGAGCACATCACTGACTTAAAAAGAAATAAAATAAATTTGAATTTGTATTAATTAAATGTGAAGAGGTGCTGTCATCTTACTCTATAAAAATTAGCAGAGATAATCATTTAGGTACATTAATTTAACTGTACTTCATATAGTTTAATCCTTGGGATGAAGCAAATACAAAACAGAAAATAAAACAGCTATCACAGAGCTATTAATAAAACAAATAGTAATTAGTGAGAGATGTGACCAAATGAAAATCAATCCTAGGTAACAAAACAGAAGGCTTCCCTTGTTGCTCAAATGGTAAATAATCTGCCCACAATGTCGGAGACATTGGGTTGGGAAGATCCCCTGGAGAAGGGAATGGCTACTGGCTTTAATATTCTGGCCTGGAGAATCCCACGGACAGAGGAGCCTGGTGGGCTACAGTCTATGGGTTCACAGAGACTCAGATAGGACTGAGCAACAAACAGCTTCACTTTTTTAAAGAAAACAAACTTCTAATGACATTTTAGACGTGATCCTTGCTTTCAGAAGGAAAGGGACTCAAATACTTCAAAAATCCCTTCCTCTACTAAGAGTTCACAGTTCAATGAATGATTTCACTTTGTGTATGTGTTCTTGTCATTTTCTATTTTTTTGAAAACTATTTTCAAAAATCTGAAAATAAAATCACCATCTTTTCTTATTAAAAATGTGATAAGCTAAACTATGCGACATAGAATTATATGAAAAAAATGGGAAAAAAAGTAGCTTCCACCATTATGTTTTTTAAAAAATGGAGTCCAGATGTTAAAGTCTGGACTTTTGAAAATGTAGACATATCTAACAATGTCAAAATAATTCCATTTTTTAGAGCGGCTAGTAGGAGATGTTCTTTCCTGGATCATTAGTGAAAATAATTCCATTTTTTAGAGCGGGGAGTGGGAGATATTCTTTCCTGGATCATTAGTGTGAAGGACACAGAGATTACAGGAGGGGTCCCTCTAACCTGTCCTCTTCTATCCCATGCACAGGGATATCTGTGTGTGTGCGTGTCCAACTCTCTATGACCCTATGGGCTGTAGCCCACTTTCATTTTAGCAAACTAAAAACAGCTAATGTTTTATTGAATACTTACTGTGGTCCTCATATTTGTGTATATTATCTTGTTTAATCTTTACAACAATTTCTTTATTTTCCTTTTTTATAAAATTAGGATAACTTTATTCCCTAAGTTCACAGAGCTAGGAGGTAGAAGAGCCTGTATTGAATGTTACCTAGCAGAAACCTGTGCCTATCACTGTTATCTTCTGATAAGGAAGAGAGATAGATAGATAGATAGATAGAAAATTTCTGTAAAAGTAATTTAAAAGATGATCAAATAGTCAGTGAATGTGCTTTTATTAGTGGATTCCTAACCAGTTTTTCACTAGACAGATGGTACTTTGGGGGCATTGGCTGTGTCTTATTCATTTCTGTGGGAAATCCAGTCTCATGCCCAATGTCTGTGTGTAGGAAAGATGTCTTAAATAGTTGTCCATAAAGGAGATATTGTTTTCTCCTTGAGGTAGACAACAAAGCTGACTAAGACATTAAGCAATGTGCCCCTCATCCTGTAGCTAATAAGGAGCAAAGTCAGCATCGTAGCCCAGGACTGCCATCCATGGCTCTTCCCACAATACCGCAACTTCCTCTACTCATTTCTTCTCTCTGTTCCCAGATTTCTAGTTTTATAAGGCTCTTTTTAAAAAATTGCTCTTAATCACACCTTAAGCTCTAAAGGTACCTATTAGTTCAATGTATATTAATACCGAATGGCTTTAGATTTCAAAAGCCATGTAAGTAGGGATTTGTTGTTTCTACAGGGATTTGTTGATGCTTGGGGCTGGTGCACTGAGACAACCCAGAGGGATGGTATGGGGAGGGAGGAGGGTGGGGGATTCAGGATGGGGAACACGTGTATACCTGTGGTGGATTCATGTTGATGTATGGCAAAGCCAATACAATTTTGTAAAGTAATTAACCTCCAATTAAAATAAATAAATTTATATTAAAAAAAGAACATTTCTAATGTCATCTCATTTAATCTTCTCAACTATTCCATGATGTAATAGTGACTGTAGTCTCATTTTATGAATGAGAAAATTGAGGCTGTTGTTGAGTTGCTAAGTTGTGTTGGATTCTTTGGGAACCCCATGGGCTGCAGCAAGCCAGGCTCCCCTGTCCTTCACCATCTCCCAGAATTTGTTCAAATTCATATCCATTGAATTGACAATGCCATCCAACCATCTCATCCTCTGCTGCACCCTTCTACTCTTGCCCTCAATATTTCCCAGCATCAGGGTCTTTTCTAATCAGATGGCCAAAGTATTAGAGCTTCAGCATCAGTCCTTCCAATACTATTCAGGATTGATTTCCTTCAGGTTTGATTGGTTTGATCTTCTTGCCAAGGGACTCTCAGGAGTCTTCTCCAGCACCACAATTCAAAAGCATCAATTCTTTGGTGCTCGGCTTTCTTTAATGGTCCAACTCTCACATCTGTACATGACTACTAGAAAAACCATAGCATTGATTAGATGGGTCTTCATAGACCAAGTAACATCTCTGCTTTTGAATATGCTGTTTAGGTTTGTCATAGCTTTTCTTCCAAGGAGCAAGCATCTTTTAATTTCATGGCTGAAGTCACTATCCACAGGGATTTTGAAGACAAAGAAAATAAAATCTGTCACGGCTTCCACTTTTCCCTCTTCTATTTCCCATGAAGTAATGGGACCAGATACCATGATCTTCACTTTTTGAATGCTGAGTTAGGTCATACAACCAATTCAGATCAGCCTGACTCCTAAAACCCAAATTCATTCAACTACACTGAAATGGATGACATAAGTATAGTATCTCTCAAAGCTTTATTTTAATCTGTACAATGAATGACTGATATTGCTTTTACTCAAGAGAACCAGATTTTATTGAGTCCTTTTGTAATTGTAAACTCCAATGTCAAAATACTATTTTCATTGAGTGTGATCAGTACTCATTAATGAGCTCACCTGAAAAATGGTAGAAGCTTGTAAAGGGAACAGTGATTCTTCAGAGAGAGTAGAATTCTTTATCTACATCCTTTTGTCTTCTGCCAGGCAGCTTAATGCACTCACCCACCCAGGGACCTGCCAACTCTAAGTCCCAACCTTCTCATCAGCATCAGCTAATCACTGGGTTCATGGTGCCACCCACCTAGCCTTCCTTTTGCAAATCACTGGCATTCTTCCTTTCAGCAAGAGCCAGTAATTCCAGCCCCTTTCTACCCTTTGCTGAAGCTCCTTCTTAATACCCACACTTAAAGAGAAGCCTGATATCAGGGTGCCAGCAGATGCCACCATTGCTTCTGCTGCGGCCAGTCAATGGCCTAGGCCTGTGACAATTGGGCTAGAATGAGATTCCTGCTACTTTGGGGAAAGGACTATGTTGGAACACTGGGATGGTGGTGACAGATTAAAATTACTGCCAAAACAGAACAGAATAGCAACATGTTCATTAATGTTCCAAAGAGGATCTGAGGTCATGCTTGGAAGATGTAATCTGTAAGGTGAAATTTACACCTGAGAATTTATTTTTAAGGTTGTCTTGCTTCAGAATAAAGAGATGAGATGCCACATATCTGCCAGGTTGTAAAATATTTAGTAATTTTGAAAATTTGCTTTCCTGATTTTGGGAGCTCATTTAAAACCTCAGTTATCTCCACTCAACCAATCCAGTACCCCAACCTGGAAACATTTGGGAGAAATTATACTTGCAAAGAAGATATAATGCAGATGGAGATGGGGCCAAATAAATAAGAGTATTTTGACCATTACTAATGTTAGCTACTATGCTTTATACAAACAGGGTTGCTGTGGCCTACCTGTTACATATTTATACATCTCTGCCTAACCTCATTTAATGTACAGCTATTGTATTGGCTCTAGAGTTCATATAAGATGGAAAGATAGGATAATTAAGTCAAACCATACGATCCTAGGGATTTATGATAAGCTTTTTTATTTTGTATTCCTGTTTCTTCCTTAAGCATTTTCATTTTTGCAGCTGTGATAGGTTCATCTTGAGATTTAAGTAGAATGAAGAACAGGCAAACTCAAAAAGAAAAAAATAAATAATCCCAGGTCATCCAAACTGAAATCATATTTTGGGTCATCAAACTGAAATGTGTTTGACCTCTTTCTGTTTCTACAGCTGTAAAACGGAAAAAATTATAGTCAAGTCTATAATTTTAAGGAATAGGAATGAAGCACAATGAAGTACTTTTAAAATTCAAAAAATGCCCACCTCAATTTCCAGCTTTTAGCACAAAGTTGGCACAAAACAGGCAGTATAAGGGTTAGTTTCATGAGTCAAATAACATTATATGTGGTATGTAGTTCTTTGTTTATCTAGGAAATTCTCTGGTAGAACAGAAAGAACGCTTCTCTGGGAGTCAGGAAACCTGGATTCTGGTCCCAGAAGGACCCTGGACTAGTTGGATGATTTCTCTTCTTGGAAATTTATATTCCTTATTTGCCACTTGAAGGAGCTGATGCTTTTTAGTTCTCCCATTACTGACACAGTAGTGATTTTATTTAATCAACGCAGCTGGGTGATAGTGCCTACAATTCTCCTCTGACATCTAGTAGAGGCGAGTAGTTCCAGGATGCAGGAAGAAGAGGAGGAAGAGGGAGGGGATGATGTGGGAGCAGGAGAAGAGAAGGATATGAAGAGGGAGAAGAGAAAGGAAGATTCCTTTAGATGTCAAGGGGGTAGTACCAGCCCTGCATGAACTTCTGAAATAAGCCCAATTTGCCTTTGTCATCATCCTTCACTTATTCAGTCCTCAGCTCCTGTGCCTCTCTCTCCAGATGAACAATGTCTAGCTGAGCTGTACTTTTCCCATGCTCCCAAAGTCTGCCCTACCCCAGAGGCATCCGCACCCCAAATACCCTCCCTTTTTGCTTCCAATCTAACCACCCACACATCTGAACTTCGCTACATGTTGGGAAAGACCTAATTAATTAATGCTTAAATAAGAATGATTTAACATTCAACCTTCCTTCAAATACTCGGTTATGTATTTTAAAAAGAGGCTGTCTGCAAGCAGTAACCAAAGTGAAGGACAGAGTGCAAAAGGATGAGGTCAGAGCTCCATGCCACAGTCATCCGGGTCCCCTGGGATTCTCCTTCCCTCGGCCACGCTCCGGAAGCCCCTCCTGCTTTCCTCAGCCTCTTCTCTTTCTTTTCCTCAGAGCACATGGGCGCTAGGAAGCTGACTGTTACCACAATAGCTCCCTTGGGGCACCAGGGCGTCTTCATGAACTGCATCAGGATATAAACAAACAAACATAGCCAAGCAAATGAGTAAATAATCAACAGCTTCCTTGGTGATGACATCAGGAACTGTGACTATGAAGATGAAAAAGGCAGCATGTGGCTTCTCTTAATATGACAAAGGCTTGGATTGTCATAACATCAGAATGAGAGCAAGGAGGGCAATCAGTGTTTACCCAAAATGAGGGATAACAAAAGGGATTTCTTGGGTCATCTACCTTCCCCAGAAAGGCTATTTCCTCCCAGCCGGTATTAAAGTTGAGCAAGATACAGGAACCAGTGTTTTCCCACTTCAGCCTTCCCTGCTTTTTCCACACCTGTTTCACACAGTGAATGTGGCTCAGGTCAGAGGTTCTGTTACAATTGCAATCAGAAGGCATGGAACCCCAGCTCCCTGACTACATTAAAGGTATGATCAGTCTTCCTGACCTCTCCCAAGGAGTGATGAATGCAGCAACAGAGTAGACCTGGCGTCCAAGGATTTACCAGAACACCTGCCTGTGACCCCAAGGACCAAACTCCTAATCTTGATTACACTGGGGTGTTGTGCTCCCCTACTTATGTAGCTAAAAGCCAATAACACAAGGGCTGTATCTCCTCTCTAGAGCCCCAAATCCCTCGTTGCTGCTCCAGAGTGCAGTGGGTGGTGGAAGACTGTACTATACCCTCTTGTCTTTGACTGTCCCCAGTGATGTTGTTCTAGAAGGCTTGGTGTGTGTGCTGCCTTGCTTACACAATAGGAGACAGAATACATAAATAATCATCTAGGTTGGTGCTTTGTAAATATTTGTATATTACTCAGAAAAAATGCCCTTGGGAAAACCTCATGTACAATTCTCAGAGTTTTCTGGATAGGCTGAAGATAGGTTTAAAAGACCCTGATTAAGACCCCTGAGAGAGTAAATCATCCTTGATTCTTGATCAGGACAGTCAGTGCTTGAGGTATCAGTTATCTCGGATAGTAGTTTGTATGGTGTTAGAGCAGGTGCGATCTCAAGACATTGTATATATCATATATATTCTATATTAGCTTTCTTTTCCCAGATGCCATACCTAAAGTAAAACCTCTCCTTTGCCTCATGATTCTCTATCCTTTCACTATTTATTTCTTCTTCAAAAACATCTACTATCACCAGATTAAAATGATCTGCAAAAGTTGAGAAGCACAGGCTATGCTATTTTTTAAAGTCTATTTTATATATATATATATATATATATATATATATATATATAATTTTATATTGGTGTATAAATGATTAACAGGATTCCCAGGTGGTTCTCATGGTAAAGAACCCACCTGCCAATGCAGGAGACATAAGAGACTTGAGTTCAATCCCTGGAACAAGGAAGATCCCCTGGAGGAGGGCGTGGCAACCCACTCCAGTATTCTTGCCTGGAGAACCCCATGGACAGAGGAGTCTGGTGGGCTACAGTCCATAGGGTTGCAAAGAGTTGGACATGACTGAAGGGACTTAGCATGCACACACATAGCTGATTAACAATGGTGTGATAGTTAAAGGTGTACAGCAGAGCGAGTCAGCCATACATATACATGTATCCATTCTCCCCCAAACACCCTTCCCAGCCAGTCTGCCACATAACATTGTGCAAACTTCCCTGTCTATAAGTAGGTCCTTGTTGGTTATCCATTTTAAATATAGCAGTGTACATATTGAGTTATATTTTCCAGTAATATGCTCAGTATGTTTTCCTTCAAATTGTAAACAACATTTCAGATAATGTACATCTAAATTTACAGCAGTGATCTATTTGTTCATCTAAAAAGGTACAGTGAATTATTGTCCTTATATTTCAAGATTCTTTTGGGTAGTCTTAAGCGTGTTTGTTATACTGCTAGACAATCCTGAGAATATCTCAGTCAGGGGAAGGAAATTAAAAAGCACATCAATATGGATGTATGTTTATTTGATCTCATCATCAACATTAGTTATTGCCTCCATATTTATGATTGGAATACATAATCTCAAGTTCCAGTAAATCTTATTCTTCGAGACCCAGCAGGCTCTTGTATCAGCTAATTAATGCAAAAGTTACTGTTCTCATTTTTTGGAATACCAACGAGTTGTCAGAACACAACCCTGAGTGTGCTGCCAGGTTGGGAAAGACACAGCATAAACAGTCTTCTGTCCCATGAGAAGGTGGATGGGGCTGTTTCTGATCATGTCTCTACATTTGCAGAATTGACTGAAGATCAAGAGGAGAGTTCAATCACAGTATCTAAGACTAGAGAATATAGTGCTGAGTGCACATTCAGTCTCTAAGATTCTCTCCAAGGTGGTGGCTCAGCATCACGTCTCAGCTAATGGTTTGGTCAGGTATACTGATTGTATACCTACTGTTCATGGTGCTTTTTTGGGCTCCAAAATCACTGCAGATGGTGACTCCAGTCATGAAATTAAAAGACACTTGCTCCTTGGAAGAAAAGCTATGACCAACATAGACCACATATCAAAAAGCAGAGACATCACTTTGCCAACAAAGATCCGCCTAGTCAAAGGTATGGTTTTTCCAATAGTCATGTATAGATGTGAGAATTGGACTATAAAGTTGAGTGCTGAAGAATGGATACTTATGAACTGTGGTGTTGGAGAAGACTCCTGAGAGTCCCTTGGATTACAAGGAGATCCAACCAGTCCATCCTAAAGGAAATCAGTCCTGAATGTTCATTTGAAGGACTGATGCTGAAGCTGAAACTCCAATACTTTGGCCTCCTGATGCAAAGCACTGACTCACTGGAAAAGACTCTGATGCTGGGAAAGATTGGGGGCAGGAGGAGAAGGGGATAACAGAGGATGAGGTGGTTGGATGGCATCATCAACATGATGGACATGAGTTTGAGTAAGCTCTGGGAGTTTGTGATGGACAGGGAAACCTGGAGTGCTGCAGTCCATGGGTCACAAAGAGTCGGACATGACTGAGCCACTGAACTGAACTGAACTGTTCACAGTGTGCTGGTGGCTTAACACAGTTGATAGGAAAGCACATTTACTCTTTCAGAAGTTAACTCTGAAACTGCAGACAACAAACTATGGTATTGTTATACAAGGTAGCAGGTGGTAAATGCCAGAAAAGGGTATAGATTGATTTCTATTGCAGAACAGAAAAGGGGCAGAAGGATTGAAGATTACTTCTAAGTGGAGACAAATTAGAGACTGTGTGACATGGGGGAAACCACTGGATTGAACCTTGAGAATAAAGACTATTTGAATAGGCTTTGATGGAGAAAAGTGACCCTTAGTACCTGAGCAATGGTATAATACTAGGAGACACAGAACTCTCTAGCTCAGTGCTCATTTATTTGCCATAAATTGCAAGTCACTTCTGCTGTCCTATCTCTGCTTAAGTCATCTTTTCCCAAAGATTGGCCTTGGCTTGGCAATGGCTGCAGAGACCGAGGGGAATTCTTCATTAATGCAGTCTGATGCTTCTAACTACTTTGCTGATAAATGCTGGAAAGAAGCAGATTAATGAAGGTGCTACAGTATCACAGAGGCTTAGCTAAGAATACAAATCAGTGTAACATCCAGTTTGGGAGGAAATTTTTGAAAATCTGCACTTAAATAGGGAAGTTGACCACAACTAAAAAAGTTCTGCCCTTCAGATGCTGGCAGAAAGCAAATAACGATTTTACTAGTCAGACAGAGATGACAGATGCTCTGAAGGATTACTCTGATAGTTGGGAGAAAAAAAGCCAGTTTTCTTCAATTGTAACTGATATATAAAGGAGATGTCACAGGAATAGCTTATATGTCAAACAAATTGACATGTTTGGGGAATTTGGTTTCCAAGGAAGACTTTGAACACAGGAAGAAACAGAAATAGCCTCTGAGGGGACAATAAATTGAAATTGAAACCAGATTTTTGCTCCGCCTTCATTGTTTGAAATTCAATATACCCTCTTACTAAATCTGCTTGTGCTTTTACCCTTCTATTAAGCCAAATTTCTTTGTAAATATATTCCAAGTGCACTTACACATATATGTAAAACTTTACATGCATTCATAAATGTAATTACCACATATCTGCTTTTTCAAGTGAAATCCTTTATTTTTGTTCTTTGTCTTAACTCTATCACCACCTGGCCTCATTTCCAACCATACAATCCTTTACTCAAAATAAACACAGAGTATGTGTTGTTCCATATTCTCTGCAAGCTCATGTAGTCATATGGTTCCCAACTGGGAAAGGAGTAGTTTGTATATTGTCACCCTGCTTATTTAACTTATATGCAGAGTTCAGTTCAGTTCAGTTCAGTTCAGTCACTCAGTCGTGTCTGGCTCTTTGCGACCCCATGGACTGCAGCACGCCAGGCCTCCCTGTTCATCACCAACTCCCGTTCACTCAGACTCACGTCCATCGAGTCAGTGATGCCATCCAGCCATCTCATCCTCGGTCGTCCCCTTCTCCTCCTGCCCCCAATCCCTCCCAGCATCAGAGTCTTTTCCAATGAGTCAATTCTTCNCTCTTTGCGACCCCATGGACTGCAGCACGCCAGGCCTCCCTGTCCATCACCAACTCCCGTTCACTCAGACTCACGTCCATCGAGTCAGTGATGCCATCCAGCCATCTCATCCTCGGTCGTCCCCTTCTCCTCCTGCCCCCAATCCCTCCCAGCATCAGAGTCTTTTCCAATGAGTCAATTCTTCTCATGAGGTGGCCAAAGTACTGTAGTTTCAGCTTTAGCATCTAAGCTCCGAGAGTTTGTGATGAACAGGGAAGCCTGGCGTGCTGCAGTCCATGGGGTCGCAAAGAGTTGGACAAGCCTGAGAAACTGAACTGAACTGAGGTATTCATAATTTGCATGTACAAGCACATAATTTGCATATACAAGTATAGGGAGTTTTGCCTTGCTTTGTTTTATACAAAAACTAGCAAAATATTAGTCATGCTTCTCAACCTTGTTTTTCTACTCATTTTTTGTAGAAATCAGTCCAAGTCAAATGGTTGACTTTTCAACCATTCTTTTAGTGATTGCATTATGTTTCATGGTGTGGATATATAATTCAAGGTTATTATACTTTGCTTTATTCTTGGGGAAGATGGTTTTAAAATGCCATCAAAATGATTACACTTGTAAATACCTCCAAAATTAGTTTTAATTTTTAGATGGCATTAAAATAATCATAATCCAACTGACAACAGGACAGACTTATATAAGCATGCTTTCACATCAGCCATCAATACCAAGAAGCTAATTAGACTTGGGCACATTGCAAGGAGAAACTAGAGATTTCTGCTGCTCATAGTGTACCTCCTCCTTGCATCAGAGGTAATTAAAGCCTTTACCTTCATCATCTGGGCAGGGGAGCAGATAGGTAAAGACCCACATTTCAGTTATCACTAGAAATGAAATTAGTTTGGGCTGGTTTCCATTGCATACCTGCCTACTTGGGATTATTCTTTTATATGGACAATGCTTGCCTTCAGTCAGCTTCTATCTGCATTCTGTCTCCTTCATCCCTCCTTCCATATTATACAAAGTTCAAAACCCTTTCTTGCTCTCAGCTCCTAGGCTTTTCATATGCTTCTCCTATGCTTCTGGCTCGGTTATTTTTCCTGAGTGATCTAATTTTCCTTCTTTGTACCATGCTTCCCAAATGTTCCCTAGGCCTTTATCTCAACAGCATCTCTGGCTCCTACTCTCCACCACTAAATCACTCTCCTGTTTGTTAAGCACTGATTAAGTTTGAATTGCAGGAATTGCTATTGACTTGCTTTTCTCCTTTGTGAGTTTACCCAAGCCCTGAGTGCCCTCTGTTTGTCTCACTCATCTTTGTGGGCCCAGAGCCCAGCACAGTGCATGGAGCCTTCTGTGCAGCCAACACTCTGGAGACATTCGTTGGACTGACTTGGTTGCACTGAGAATCGGGGAAGTGCCATCTTGGCTCACAGTTAGTGACTTGCCCTCTGTTGCCTCCACATAGACTTTACTCACCAGCTCCCATGAAACATCTCCTGCCTCTGTTTCCTCCTTCCCCTCTCCCTCTCCATTCACTTCCTTTTAGCACCTTATTTCCCTCTTGTGCTGTTGTACGCTTTCTCTGAGTAGCAATCATGCTTCCTCTCTCTCTTCAATTATGTATATTAAATGAAAACTTGTCAAACCTTAGCTCTGACTTTAGCGCTCCCCTGGTGGAAAACCTTCAGTGCTTTCACTCAGTTGTATAAAACCTAACTCTTCAGCCTGGCTTTCAAATGTCCTCCATGCGGTGGTAACAAGTGTATGTCCAGGCTTATTTGTACTACCCTACACCCTCTTGTCATATACTGAATATGGTATATTTTCATTTTCTGTATGCAGATTTTGGCTGCTTAATGTTGCCTTATTCATTTTCTTTCTTGCACCTTAAATATAGACTCATCTTTATTGTTGATTACTTAGCCATTCTGGCGACTGTGAAGATTACTATCAGATCTCACAAGACTTGTCTTGACTTCTTATATGCAAATATCACTCTTATCACTGAGTCTATTGCTTTTTATTTATGCCACTCTTATGGTTTCTTTTATTTGATATATAAAATATTTTTATTTGTTACATTAAATAATATTATTATATCATATGTTTTATTTGCTACATATAGTTATACATAGTACATGTTTTTAATAGATAATCTTATATAAATATATAAACATACACAGATACATGAGATGGTGAAGGACAGGGAAGCCTGGTGTGCTATAGTCCATGGGGTCTCAAAGAGTCGGACACAAGTGAATGACTGAACAACAACAATATATTTGTGGATCTCTTTGTTATACATATATTTGATTACTAGACTGTAAACCTTTGAGAGACTGTGGTTTGTTGATATTTGTTTCTGGCATTACATGTTTCAAATAGGTTTCTTAACCATAATACACATTTTAAAGAACAGTTCAAAATCCCCAATCACTTGGACCAGTTTTAGCAACATTTAATAGAAGAAAATTAAAGCCAGATCTTTGTGACAAAAAGTCTAATATCCTTAAATGTTTTTTCTAAGATCTTTCTAAATTTAAACAAGTCATCTTTACCTGTATATTTTAAGTAATACTCCTGGATATCAACTACTATTTCAATGAGTTATTCCCTATTAACTAATATCTTGGCACAATAAAGAATGGGAATACTTTTGGCATATTCCAAATTTTCTAAGATACTCTAACCCATATGGCACTTCCATCATTGAAAAATGAGATGTGATATTTACATTTACAGAGCACAGAAATGCCAGACCAAGGCATTTCTCTCCATTTTTTTTTAAAGCTGTTTCTTCTCAAGTTTAAGTAAAAACTAGCTGCATTTTGACCAAAGTAAAAATATGTGCTGTATGTTTCTTTGTTATGTACAATTATTGCTTTCTCAGGGTAACTTTTTTTTAAATAATTCACTCAAATAAATGTATTTTTTATTTCTTCCAGACAAATTTGTATTAAGCAAGAAATTTGCCAGCCAAAATGAATCAAAGTACAGGAAGAATCTCTCAAGATTATTAGAGAAGGATTTTACATTGTAATAATAATAGGTGAATATGTGCATGTATGCATGTGTATATATATATATATATATACTTTATATAAAGTTATGTGTTACATACATACACACACACACACATAAGTAAAAATATGTGCTGTATGTTTCTTTGTTATGTACAATTATTGCTTTCTCAGGGTAACTTTTTTTTAAATAATTCACTCAAATAAATGTATTTTTTATTTCTTCCAGACAAATTTGTATTAAGCAAGAAATTTGCCAGCCAAAATGAATCAAAGTACAGGAAGAATCTCTCAAGATTATTAGAGAAGGATTTTACATTGTAATAATAATAGGTGAATATGTGCATGTATGCATGTGTATATATATATATATACTTTATATAAAGTTATGTGTTACATACATACACACACACACACATATATTTGTGTTGTTCAGTTGCTTCAGTTGTGTCCGACTCTTTGACCCTATGGACTATAGCCCGCCAGGCTTCTCTGTCCATGGAATTTTCCAGGCAAGAATACTGGAGTGGGTTGCCATGCCCTCCTCCAGGGGATCTTCTCAAACCAGGGCTTGAACCTGTGTCTCCTGCATTGCAAGCAGAGTCTTTATCCACTGAGTCAAGGGGAAGCCCGTACATATACTATACATCCAATTTTTTTGCCAACATTCATTATATAAAATTGTACTAACAGATACTTTTTGGTTTCTATATATTAATTTTTTGTTCATGTTAGGCAGGGCCTTTGAAAGATAAAAACCAAAATAAATAAAAATAAGAAACTCTACCAGTTGATATGTTATTGTCCTCTTAAATTCCTGATGGGTCTGGATCTGAGCCACAGTCGACAAGGGCATCATTGCACAGAGAATATGATGAGACATGCTTTTGAAATCTAAAGTCCTAGAGATTTCACTCTTATCCTTACAAGGGAAATTTGGCAATTATTGAGAATCTCGTATATACAAGAATAAGAAATAGTATTGCATCTTGATTGATGACTCTTTCTCAAACCTTAAAATACAAATGAGAGTGTGATTACCTCCTGTCATAGGAAAAATGATTCAAACGTGAGCTGTGTATTGGAAAACCAATGGACAGAGGAACTTGGCTGGCTACAGTCCATGGGGTTGCAAAGGGTCAGACACAACTCATTGACTAAACCACCACCATCATTACCAAGGAATCCACCACTAAATCACTCTCCTGTTTGTTAAGCACTGATTAAGTTTGAATTGCAGGAATTGCTATTGACTTGCTTTTCTCCTTTGTGAGTTTACCCAAGCCCTGAGTGCCCTCTGTTTGTCTCACTCATCTTTGTGGGCCCAGAGCCCAGCACAGTGCATGGAGCCTTCTGTGCAGCCAACACTCTGGAGACATTCGTTGGACTGACTTGGTTGCACTGAGAATCGGGGCAGTGCCATCTTGGCTCACAGTTAGTCACTTGCCCTCTGTTGCCTCCACATAGACTTTACTCACCAGCTCCCATGAAACATCTCCTGCCTCTGTTTCCTCCTTCCCCTCTCCCTCTCCATTCACTTCCTTTTAGCACCTTATTTCCCTCTTGTGCTGTTGTACGCTTTCTCTGAGTAGCAATCATGCTTCCTCTCTCTCTTCAATTATGTATATTAAATGAAAACTTGTCAAACCTTAGCTCTGACTTTAGCGCTCCCCTGGTGGAAAACCTTCAGTGCTTTCACTCAGTTGTATAAAACCTAACTCTTCAGCCTGGCTTTCAAATGTCCTCCATGCGGTGGTACCAAGTGTATGTCCAGGCTTATTTGTACTACCCTACACCCTCTTGTCATATACTGAATATGGTATATTTTCATTTTCTGTATGCAGATTTTGGCTGCTTAATGTTGCCTTATTCATTTTCTTTCTTGCACCTTAAATATAGACTCATCTTTATTGTTGATTACTTAGCCATTCTGGCGACTGTGAAGATTACTATCAGATCTCACAAGACTTGTCTTGACTTCTTATATGCAAATATCACTCTTATCACTGAGTCTATTGCTTTTTATTTATGCCACTCTTATGGTTTCTTTTATTTGATATATAAAATATTTTTATTTGTTACATTAAATAATATTATTATATCATATGTTTTATTTGCTACATATAGTTATACATAGTACATGTTTTTAATAGATAATCTTATATAAATATATAAACATACACAGATACATGAGATGGTGAAGGACAGGGAAGCCTGGTGTGCTATAGTCCATGGGGTCTCAAAGAGTCGGACACAAGTGAATGACTGAACAACAACAATATATTTGTGGATCTCTTTGTTATACATATATTTGATTACTAGACTGTAAACCTTTGAGAGACTGTGGTTTGTTGATATTTGTTTCTGGCATTACATGTTTCAAATAGGTTTCTTAACCATAATACACATTTTAAAGAACAGTTCAAAATCCCCAATCACTTGGACCAGTTTTAGCAACATTTAATAGAAGAAAATTAAAGCCAGATCTTTGTGACAAAAAGTCTAATATCCTTAAATGTTTTTTCTAAGATCTTTCTAAATTTAAACAAGTCATCTTTACCTGTATATTTTAAGTAATACTCCTGGATATCAACTACTATTTCAATGAGTTATTCCCTATTAACTAATATCTTGGCACAATAAAGAATGGGAATACTTTTGGCATATTCCAAATTTTCTAAGATACTCTAACCCATATGGCACTTCCATCATTGAAAAATGAGATGTGATATTTACATTTACAGAGCACAGAAATGCCAGACCAAGGCATTTCTCTCCATTTTTTTTTAAAGCTGTTTCTTCTCAAGTTTAAGTAAAAACTAGCTGCATTTTGACCAAAGTAAAAATATGTGCTGTATGTTTCTTTGTTATGTACAATTATTGCTTTCTCAGGGTAACTTTTTTTTAAATAATTCACTCAAATAAATGTATTTTTTATTTCTTCCAGACAAATTTGTATTAAGCAAGAAATTTGCCAGCCAAAATGAATCAAAGTACAGGAAGAATCTCTCAAGATTATTAGAGAAGGATTTTACATTGTAATAATAATAGGTGAATATGTGCATGTATGCATGTGTATATATATATATATACTTTATATAAAGTTATGTGTTACATACATACACACACACACACATATATTTGTGTTGTTCAGTTGCTTCAGTTGTGTCCGACTCTTTGACCCTATGGACTATAGCCCGCCAGGCTTCTCTGTCCATGGAATTTTCCAGGCAAGAATACTGGAGTGGGTTGCCATGCCCTCCTCCAGGGGATCTTCTCAAACCAGGGCTTGAACCTGTGTCTCCTGCATTGCAAGCAGAGTCTTTATCCACTGAGTCAAGGGGAAGCCCGTACATATACATACATCCAATTTTTTTGCCAACATTCATTATATAAAATTGTACTAACAGATACTTTTTGGTTTCTATATATTAATTTTTTGTTCATGTTAGGCAGGGCCTTTGAAAGATAAAAACCAAAATAAATAAAAATAAGAAACTCTACCAGTTGATATGTTATTGTCCTCTTAAATTCCTGATGGGTCTGGATCTGAGCCACAGTCGACAAGGGCATCATTGCACAGAGAATATGATGAGACATGCTTTTGAAATCTAAAGTCCTAGAGATTTCACTCTTATCCTTACAAGGGAAATTTGGCAATTATTGAGAATCTCGTATATACAAGAATAAGAAATAGTATTGCATCTTGATTGATGACTCTTTCTCAAACCTTAAAATACAAATGAGAGTGTGATTACCTCCTGTCATAGGAAAAATGATTCAAACATGAGCTGTGTATTGGAAAACCAATGGACAGAGGAACTTGGCTGGCTACAGTCCATGGGGTTGCAAAGGGTCAGACACAACTCATTGACTAAACCACCACCATCATTACCAAGGAAAGGAAATAATGTAATTTACCTTGATAGTTATATTCTTTAAAATTGATTGAACATGAAAGTGAAAGTGAAATCACTCAGTCGTGTCTGACTCTTTGTGACCCCATGGACTGTAGCCCACCAGGATTCTCCAGGCAAGAATACTGGAGTGGGTTGCCATTTCCTTCTCCAGGGGATCTTCCCAACCCAGGGATTGAAGCCGGGTCTCCCACATTGCAGGCAGACGCTTTAACCTCTGAGCTAAAGGGCTTTAGAAAGAAGTTTATTGAGGGACCAGAATTTAGCCTGGCACTAGGGTTTCTCCTGGATCAGAAAGCAAGGGCCTTTTCTTTCTTCTCATTGCTTAGTATGATTCATCTTGTCTTTCATGGACTTCTGTCTTATTTTGACCACAGTCTAAACAAGTAAAGTATCAAACAGATTAATACAAACTCCCCTGAACGTCTAGTACATGAAAACATCAGCAAAATCTACTATAACCTTACTAAACTTTTGAAATATGGCTATCATGTAAGTGTGCCAGTATCCAATCATCAGAATATATATTCAGTTCAGTTCAGTTCAGTTCAGTCGCTCAGTCGTGACCGACTCTTTGCGACCCCATGAATTGCAGCACGCCAGGCCTCCCTGTTCATCACCATCTCTCGGAGTTCACTCAGACTCACATCCGTCGAGTCCGTGATACCATCCAGCCATCTCATCCTCGGTCGTCCCCTTCTCCTCCTGCCTCCAATCCCTCCCAGCATCAGAGTCTTTTCCAATGAGTCAACTCTTCGCATGAATATATATTACCAGGCAAAAATCCTAAATTCAAATGAAACTGTAGAACAAGATTAAAGCTAATATCTAATGCATATTTGATATCAAATTAGTATCAAATACATTAATATCAAATACAAGTCATTACTTTTTAAAGTCACATTTCGTCACATGTTTCAGGATATATTTTTGTGCAGTACTGGGTTTAGTGAGGGCTTCCATGGTGGCTCAAATGGTAAAGAATCTACCTGCGATATAGGAGGTCCAGGTTTGATCCCTGAGGTGGGAAGATGCCGTGGAGAAGGGAATGGCAATCCACTCCAGTATTCTTGCCTGGAGAATTCCATGGACAGAGGAGCCTGACGGGCTACAGTCAAAGGGGTCACAAACAGCTGGACACAGCTGGACAACTAACAGACATTTATTGAGTTTATAGATAGTATCCTTGATTTTTAATTGCTTTTTGTTCAAATACTTTTCTTGGAAAGTGATTGCAGTTTTGATTTGCATTGATCTAGAATTCTGGAATATTTTTTATCAATGTGTATTTTAGTTGGTGATATATTTTGGGACTTTGCCACGAGCATCTTCCTGGCTGTGTTTCTGTGGACTGTGAATTAGGAATGACTGGAGATAAGTGTTCAGGCTTGGATCTATCCTTAGTGGGCTTCCCTGGTGGCTTGGATGGTAAAAAAAAATCTGTCTGCAATGCCGGAGACCTGGGTTTGAGCCCTGGATTAGGAAGATCCCTTGAAGAAGGGAATGACTACCCACTCCAGTATTCTTGCCTGGAGAATTCCATGGACAGAGCAGCCTGGTTGGTTACAGTCCATAGGGTCACAAATAGTCAGCACCACTGAGTGACTAACGTGGACTCTGCCCTTAGTGGCTGTAGGGTTTCAGGTCTTACGTTGCTCCTCTGCATATATGAACATCTCATGCTCATTCGCTAAGTTGTGTCCAACTTTTAGTGACCCCATGGACTGTAGTCTGCCAGTCTCCTCTGTCCATGGGGTTTCCCAGGCAAGAATACTGGAGTGGGTTGCTATTTCCTTCTCCAGGGATGGGGATCAAACCCGTGTCTCCTTCATTGGCAGGCAGATTCTTTACCACCGAGCTACCAGGGAAGCCCTTATGAAAAGTGTTCAACCTGGATGTGGTGATTTCTGATGTCCTTCTCTGCTCCTAACCTTATGAATGAACATATCATACCTTCTATGTGTCACTCAAAAGGCACTTTCCAGACCCCACTTGAGGATTAATCTCCATTCTCCTCATGTTAGGCTTAGAACCCTGCTATTGGCTTGCTAATCTTTCTCGAGTGTGGGTTTACAGCAGGGAACAGAGCTCATCCTCAGACAGACATAGTCCCATATGAAAAGGCTTACCCAAGATGTGGATGGACTTGGTTCCAGCTCAGAGCTCTTCTTCACTGCATGGACCCTGGAGGACGGGAGCCCACCAGCTGGAAATTAGGTTCCTTTGGTGGGTGTTAGTATGATACAATATTTCCCCAAATCTGTGACACTGGGAATGTTTATAGTGTGATGCCCCCTCCCTTTCCCTGCTTCCACTGCTCAATACATATTTATGAGGGATTTTGTTTATTTAAATTTGATTTTTGCTACATTTGCCCTCCAGGCTTGTAAGCAATGGAAGTTTGTATTTTCTAGCTGCTTACCAACTGCATGGTATCAATATTTCAGATTAAAAAAATAGATGTGTTTTTGGCTGTTCTGGGTCTTCATTGCTGTGCACAGGCTTTCTCGACTTACGGTGAACAGGGGCTACTCTCTAGTTGCCGTGGGTAAGCTTCTCCTTGCAGTGGCTTCTCTTGCTGTGAAGTACAAGCTCTAGGGTGTGCAGACTTCAGTACTGGCAGCTCACAGGCTCCAGCACGGGATCGGTAGTTGTAGCACACAGGCTTAGTAGCCCGGTGGCATGGGGGATTTTCCCCCACCAGGGATCAAACTGGTGTCCCCTGCATTGCACAGTGGAATACCAATCACTGGACCACCAGGGAAGCTCAATACTTCAGATCAATAGAAGTGCCACTCCTGAACATTTAGGTTGAATCTCGTTTACTCTTTGCTATTTGATTCTTTAAAATCTTTAGACTACAAGGGAACATTTTTTAAAAGTCTGTATCAAATCTAATTTTCTTGAGACAATTCACAAATTAGTGTCTGTTTCAAATTTTACATCATAATGACATTCATGAATAAAACAACTCCTAAATACAAGTCTCACTCCCTCTGGCTAATAAACTATAATCACCTTCTTTTCTAAACAGGGGATCTTTATTTTCCCTCTGACCTTGGGCTGCTTCTGAGGCCATTTTACTGTTTCCAACCCTCTCTCTCAATGTCAGCTTATCCTTAGGTGCTAATTAAAATGGCAGGTGTTAAATTGATCATTAGCACGTTTTGGCTACTGCTCTGCATGCAGAAGTCCCTCAAGTGATTCTTCGTTCCTCCCAATATAATCCCTCTTTCTCCAGACATTTTCTCCACTTCCTTTCTCCAGTAGTTCCAACTGCTTCTTAAAGAGAAAGCAGACAGCCTAGCATGTCTGTCCCAGCTGTTCCTCATTTATTTCTCAGGCTTGTCCCCTCTAAGTGATAGAGCCAGATTTTTTTTCCTCTTTGGTAATGGGCCATCCTTTTATTTATCTTCAGTAGTTTGGAAAAAATAAAACAAAGCTTTGTTAAACAGTTTTCATACATTCCTCTTTCAAACTTTCTTAGTATCCAAGTAGACAGCTTGAAAGTGAAAGTGAAGTTGCTCAGTCATGTCCGACTCTGCGACCCCGTGGACTGTAGCCTACCAGGCTCCTCCATCTATGGGATTCTCCAAGCAAGAATACTGGAGTGGGTTGCCATTTACATGTGGATATACTTATTTTTTAAAATTATTTGCATTGTTTTTTTTGTGATAAGAATACTTAACTTGAGATCTGCCCTCTTAAAATTTTTAAATGGATAATACAGTATTGCTAATATAAGCACTACGTTTTACAGGTTTGTGGGTCTTATTCATCTTGAATAACTAAAATTTTATAGTCATTGAACAGAAAATCTTATTTCTTTGACACCTAGGTCTTCCTAGCCACTATTCTACTCTATGTTTCCATGAGTCAGACTATTTTAGATAAGCCATACAAGTCGAAACCATGCAATATTTGTCCTTCTGTTTCTGGCTCATCTCACGTTATATAATGTCTTCCAGGTTCATCCACGCTGTTACAAATGGTAGTGTTTTCTTCTTTTTCTTTTATTTTTTCATTAAAGTATAGTCAGTTTACAATGGTGTATTAGCTTCTGGTGTATAGCAAAGTGATTCAGTTATACACACACACACAGATTATTTTTAGATTTCTTTCTATTGCAAGTTATTACAAAATATTGAGTAGCTGCTACACCTGTTATTCATTAGCTGCTTGTTGGTTATCTGCCTTATATATATATATGTGTGTGTGTGTGTATGTTAATAGCAACCTCCTAGTTTTTCCTCCCTTTCCCCTTTGATACATAAGTTTATTTTCTATGCCTGTGGGTCTATTTCTGTTTTATAAGTAAGCTCATTTGTATTTTTTTTTCCAGATTCCACATATAAGCATATCATATGATATTTTTCTCTGTCTGGCATAGTTCACTTAGTAAAATAATTTCTAGGTCTCTTCATGTTGCTGGAAAAGACATTATTTCATTCTTTTTATGGCTGAGTAATACTCCATTGTATATGTATATATATATATATATGTATATATACATATAATATGTACCACATCTTCTTTATTCGTTCATCTGTTGATGGACATTTAGGTTGCTTCCATATCTTGGCTATTATAAATAATCTTAAGTGAACATGTATGTGCAAGAGAATCTCCATAAAGTTATCAGCTGGATTTTCAGCAGAAACCCCTTCTATTTAAAGGCTAAATAACATGTGTATATTGTTATATATATTAATTAATTTATTCATTATTAATATGTCATATGTATGTGTAAACACACTTGCTATATTCACTCATTCTTTGCTGGACCCTTAGGTTGTTTCCATATCTTGACTATTGTGAGTAATGCTACAGAGAACATGTGGGTGCAGATATTTCTTTGAGATCCCAATTTCAATTATTGGGATATCTACCCAGGAGTAGATCATATTTTCAATTTTTTGAGGAACCTCCATGCTGTTTTCTCTGTCTTCCATTCCCCCACTAGATGTTGCTATACTATTTCCCACCTGTGCTGTGTTAGAAGTTGGTGAGAAGATGTTACTGTTTCCAGTCTAGGCAGATTCAGTATTTTAAAGATTGTCTTGTCTCTGGAGGAGCCAGATGAATGGAGAGGAAACTGAAAGTCAGTAGATGACTAAGGCATCCAATGTTTAGCAATTCCTGAATTTTTAAATGACTAACTTTCCAGGTTTGAATGGTATTTATGGTTTGCACCAGAAACCTCATGGATTCTCTTTGGGCAGCATTTCTCAAACTTATCTGCAACTGAGTCACCTGAGGGCTTTTAAAAACTACCGATGGATACACACTATTATGTGTAAAATAGGTACCTAGTGGGAAGCTGCTGTATAACTCAGAGAGTCCAGTCTGGTGCCTGTGATGACCTACAGCGGTGGGATGGGAGGGAGAAAGGTGGCTTAAGAGGGAGGGGACAATATATATATCAATTTAATCACTCAGTTCTGTCTGACTCCTTGTGACCCCATGAACTGCAGCGCACCAGGCCTCCCTGTCCGTCACCAACTTCCAGAGCCTACCCAGATTCACGTCCATCGAGCCGGTGATGCCATCCAACCATCTCATCCTCTGTTGTCCCCTTCTCCTCCTGCCCTCAATATTTCCCAGCATCAGAGTCTTTTCAAATGAGTCAACTCTTCACATCAGGTGGCCAAAGTATTGGAGTTTCAGCTTCAATATCAGTCCTTCTGATGAATACCCAGGACTGATTTCCTTTAGGAAGGACTAGTTGGATCTCCTTGCAATCCAAGGGACTCTCAAGAGTCTTCTCCACCACCACAATTCAAAAGCATCAATTCTTCGGCACTCAGCTTTCTTTATAGTCCAACTCTCACATCCGTACATGACCACTGGAAAAACCATAGACTTGACTAGACGGACCTTTGTTGGCAAAGTAATGTCTTTGCTTTTTAATATGCTGTCTAGATTGGTCATAACTTTCCTTCCAAGGAGCAAGCATCTTTTAATTTCATGACTGGAGTCACCATCTGCAGTGATTTTGGAGCCCCCCAAAATAAAGTCTGACACTGTTTCCACTGTTTCCCCATCTATTTGCCATGAAGTGATGGGACCAGATGCCATGATCTTAGTTTTCTGAATGTTGAGCTTTAAGTGAACTTTTTCACTCTCCTCTTTCACTTTCATCAAGAGGTTCTTTAGTTCTTCACTTTCTGCCATAAGGGTGGTGTCATCTTCATATATGAGGTTATTGATATATATATATGTGTATATATATATGCGCACACAAGTGTGCCTGATTCACGTGGTTGTACAGCAGAAACCAACACAGCATTGTTGTTTTCCTCCAATTAGAAAAATAAATTTAAAAAATAGTAAAAAAAAAAAAAAAAAATGGCTTCCCTGGTGGCTCAGAGGTTAAAGTGTCTGCCTGCATTGTAGGAGACCTGGGTTCAATCCCTGGAGAAGGAAGATCCCCTGGAGAAGGAAATGGTAACCCATTCCAGTATTCTTGCCTGGAGAATCCCATGGACAGAGGAGCCTGGTGGGCTACAGTACACGAGATAGCAAAGAGTCGGACATGACTGAGAGAGCGGCTTAACTTAAAAAACAACAACAACAACAAAGAACACTACAAATGCCTGTGTTTCATCTGGAGAAACTGTGACTTAATTAGACTGGGTTGTGACCTGGGCTTTGGAATTCTTTTTTTTTTTTAATATAAATTTATTTATTTTAATTGGAGGTTAATTACTTTACAATATTGTATTGGTTTTGCCATACATCAACATGAATCCGCCACAAGCTCCCCACGAGAACCTAATCTGAAGCAAATGTTGAAAATCAGTGCTTTACCTCAGTTTACCCTGTCATCTGAGCTTCCCTGGTGGCTCAGACAGTAAGGAATCTGCCTTCAATGCAGGAGACCTGGGTTCAATCCCTGGGTTGGGAAGATCTCCTGGAGAAGGGCATGGCAACCTACTCTAGTATTCTTGCCTGAAGAACCCCCATGGACAGAGGAGCATGGTGGGCTACAATGCCTAGGGTTGCAAAGAGTCAGACATGACTGAGTGACTAAGCACTCTGTCACCTATGTGGAGCAGGAATCAGAAGCAAGAATAAGATGTTACAGCTACTGTCCTGGTGAATTTCATGTCGTAAGTGGTCCCTGGAGATGAAAAGAGAGACTTCAGCCTCCGGGGATGCCAGTGAGATGCAGTGATTCTGATCTCCATTTAAATGTATCCAGTGGTTGCCTGGGTCCCACCAGACAGTTTAGGGACACTTCCTGCTGAGGATGGAGAAGGGCATGGCAACCCACTCCAGTACTCTTGCCTGGAAAACTCCATGGACAGAGGACCTTGCAGGCTACAATCCATGGGATCTCAAAGAGTCAGACATGACTGTGTGACTGACTTTCCTTTTTTTCCCCTTTTTCCTGCTGAGGAGAGGAGCTAGAAATGGCCCCGAAGTGCTTCACCAACAACTACCCTGAGTAGGGCCAGACCCCCTAGGGGCTGAGGTGGGAACTTGGGGAAAATAGAGAGAGAGCACCCTCCTCCCAATTAGTGCCACTTCATTTGTCACATTTATTCATGAATCAAGCATATGTAAAAGCCCTGTAGTTTTGAGGCCCATGGATTAAACATCCCATAGGCTATCTGCAGAGTGAAAACATGCTAAATGTTGGGTTGACAAAGAAGTCCATTCTGGTGTTTCTGTAACATATTAGGGGAAACCCCAAGCAAACTTTTTGACCAAGCCAAAATGTTTGTATAAGATGGATTCTTTGATTTTTATTTCTGAATAGACAAGGTAACAGGGATTACCTGGAATAAGCAAGACGGGGCATCCTTTTGAGGAGGAGGAATCCTCCCTTTGTGTCAAACCAGTTAGACTTAAGTAGCAATTTCATTAATTAACAGAGTCACTTACTTAACAAGTATTCATTGAACTTGTCCTCATGATGAAATACAAAACTAGGAAGCCTGTCCTTGAAGCATTTGCTGATGTTCAGGTTAAGAAAATGATGGGAGATGCTGCAAATGCTAGGAGAGGAGATGTGGAGGGGACACATGGAGGAAGTGGTAACATTTAATAATAATAACTATCATGGGTGGCATGCTTGTTATTATCTCATAAAGCCAGGATTCTTTCTATTCATAGTTTACAGGAGAGGAAATTGAGGTATGGAGAGCATATGGATCTTAGTGAGTGCCACATGGCTCATTAGAACTGTGACTAAAGGAAGGTTAATAGGCTCCAGGGCTGACTTTATATGATTGAGCTCTAGTGCTTGATGGTGTCTATGTGTGCAAGTCTGCATGATGAAAGAGTCCTTTTTCTTCTAGGTAATATAGGTGACAAGTGCAATTTGGGAAGAGAAAGCTGCCTGAGAAAGTCAAAAGAGAATCAAAGAAACTTTTGGGGTTTCAGCCTGTAAGCACTTACAGATGAATGAAGTAGAGAGTTCCAGGTGAATGAGAAAGCACAGCATGAAAACATAGCCACGAAGGGAAACAGTATATGATGAAACTAAACTTGAATTTTAATCTATAATATATGACGATACCATGAATGAATCTAAGTAGGCAGAACTTAAGCCATTTTGTGTTTAAGAAACATGCAGGGATGAACGGCAGGGAGTTGAAATGGCATTGCTGTGTGTGCTGTGTGCTGAGTCGCCTCAGTTGTGTATGATTGTGCAACTCTATGGACTGTAGCCCACCAGACTCCTTTGTCCATGAGATTCTCCAGGCAAGAATACTGGAGTGGGTTTCCATTTCACTCCCCAGCAGATCTTCCCAACCCAGGGATCGAACGCACATCTCTTACATCTTCTGCATTGGCAGGCAGGTTCTTTACCACTAGTGCCACCCAGATAGTATTAGAAAAATCAACTAGGAGATTTCTGAATTTAGGCACTTTGGGGAGAAGACGGTCTGAATTAAGGTAGGAATAGTGGAGAGAAAGAAGTGAAGATAGAATATGTAAAAGAATTAGAATTTATAACTCAGTGTATTAGTGACAAATTTGATATGGGGCAGGGAAAAGCTAATTAGGATTCTTGGGTGTATGGGGTGATATTGACCCATTTATACTTTCAGTTATGCAATGAAGATTTATCAAGTGCTCTCATGACAGACACTGTTCAAAGTGCTAGGTGATAACACTGAACAGCCCAGGCAGAGTCTCTGTCTTTAGCGATTTGCACCTTACCTTGGAGAAGTGAAACAGCATTATAATGAATAGCATTATAATAAATAGCTCAACAGTGGTTCCAGTGGCAAGTGCAAGTAAAGAAATTAACAGGCTGATAAGAAAGTGAAGGGGATATTAATTTGGTTGGGAGGGCAGAGGTGAAGAAGACCTATTTGGGGAGGTAGTGTTTGAGCTTAAAACTGAGTGATGTGAAGGACTCAGCTCAGTGAAGGGTCAGGGGAAAAGAGATTAAGAAAAGGAAACAGTAAGGACAAAAGTCCTGAGGCAGGACAGATGCCATGGTCCAGAAATAGAGTTTAATAGAGGATGTTTAAAGTGGAGAAGGGCCTTCTGTGGTGGCTCAGATGGTAAAGAATCTACCAGCAATGCCAGAGACCCAGGTTCAATCGCTGGGTGGGGAAGATTCCCTGGAATTGAAAATGGCAACTTGCTCCAGTATTCTTGCCTGGAAAATTCCATGGACAGAGGGGCTACAGTCCATGGGGTTGCAAAGAGTCTGGTACTCCTGAGTGACTGAGCACACACATAGAAAAGATGAGTGGTCACCTGGACGTGAAGAAGAGAAGACAAGGAGCAGGAAGGGAGAGGGAAAAATACTCAGTACCCTGTTTTTTTCTCATGTCAGCTAAAAAGCAATATGAGAAAAAATTAGTGCATTGGATATTTTGTTATTATTTTGATTATGGTTAAAATTTGACGTGTCAAAGCTTATCAAATTACACAGTTTACATAAGTGCAGATTACTGTATGTCAACACAAAGCACACTAAACCTTTTTTTAAAGCATTTAGAATAGAAGAAAAACTAAGATGGGGCCAAAAGTGAAATGACATTTACATATATAACTAGTATATTCATATAAAAACAGAGAAAGTGGAAAAGAAAGTATATTCAAATACACTTTAGGAAAAATTAACTTTTCTGAATTACAAGTCATGCAAAGCTTTTAATCAAAAAGTCTCACTATTAACTGCAAAATTAATAAAAATCACATAGCATTAAAGGAAATATTAGTGATAATATGCACAGAGTAAATACTATAGACTATATTTTTAATTTATTTTATAGGATCTGGTTAACACATATGGATTTTTTTGTCTACTAATTATGTATATAGTTAATATAATTTGTACAATTATATTTACATGTTATTTACATTCATATTTTTGTATTTATTTATATTTGCATAAGCAGGAAAGAATAAACAACAAGAACTATGAGGGGACTTCCCTGGTGGCTCACTGGTAAAGAATCCACCTGCTAATGCAGGAGAAGACGTGGGTTCAATCACTGGGCTGAGAAGATCCCACATGCCATGGGACAAATGCCATGGGACAACTAAGCCCTGGAACCACAACTACTGAGCTTATGCTCTATAGCCCAGGATCCACAACTACTCTGCCCACAAGCTGTAATTAACAAAGCCTGCATCCGTAGAACCCGTGCTCTGCAAGAGAAGCCACCGCAATGAGAAGCCTGTGCACTGCAACAAGAGTAGCCACTAGTTGCTGCCACTCAAGAAAGCCTCTGCACAGCAATGAAGACTCAATGCAGCCACTAATTAATTAATTAAATCATAAGAAAGAACTTTTTGGAAGTCAAGCATCTGATCAAGTGTGTGTACCAAGATCTGGCAGGATTGCTCAATGCCAAAGGCTGCATGTACTGCTGCTACTGCTGCTAAGTCACCTCAGTCGTGTCCGACTCTGTGTGACCCCATAGACGGCAGCCCACCAGGCTCCCCCGTCCCTGGGATTCTCCAGGCAAGAACACTGGAGTGGGTTGCCATTGCATGTACTACCTGAGCTAAAAAAGCATCCTAAACAGAAGAGCTCACTGCATAGTTCTCATCTCTCTTGTGATAGCCAATATTTCTCTGTCTGAGATGGTTTTCTATAGTCTAAAGTCTTCTGGAAAGAATAATTATCACTTAATATTGTCCATCTCTTTAATCAGATGAAACTTTAAAAAAATTATAGAAAGGAACACCTATTGATAATCTTAAAAAAAAAAAAAAAAAGGGTAGGGATGGTTTGACTAGGAGAACGTTCCGTAGCAAGAAGGAACATGAACACATAGAGGTCAATAGGAATACAGAAGAAGTTTTTAAACATTTAAAAGGCTAGTGATAGGAAAACAAAGACAGTTTTGCATACTTGGCTGGCTTTTTTTCCCCCTAGAATTTGAGAAAATCAGTTTCTGAATTGATGCTTTTCATCCTGAGGATATCAGAACAATTTGAAAAATGAAAGCTTCAACTTTCTCAAAATCAACTTAGTCCCCCAGTCTAGCCAGATTTCTTTAGTCCAGCGTAATCATTTCTATTCCATCTTTTGAGGAGCCATGAAGAAAAAAAAATTTAAATGAGAAGTTGATGTATCTTTATTCTACTTTGTATGCATCCTTTCTCTCTGATGTTAATGGTCAGAATTTATGCTCTCTCTAAAAAGTTGATGTTTTGCTGTACTAAGCAAGAACTTACTTTATGACTTATTATACATAATATTGGCTTCCTTGGTGGCTTAGCAATAAAGAATCAACCTGCAGTGTAGTAGAATTGCAGGAGTTGTTGTCCAATTTTTCAGTTCAGTTCAGTCGCTCAGTCGTCTCCGACTTTTTGTGACTCCATGAACCGTAGCACGCCTGGAGTCCACCCAAACCCATGTCAACTGAGTCGGTGATGCCATCCAGCCATCTCATCCTTTGTCATCCCCTTCTCCTCCTGCCTTCAATCTTTCCCAGCATCAAGGTCTTTTCCAATGAGTCAGTTTTCCACATCAGGTAGCCAAAATATTGGAGCTTCAGCTTCAGCATCAGTCCTTCCAATGAACAGTTAGGGTTGATTTTCTTTAGGATTGACTGGCTTTATCTGTTTGCAGTCCAAGGGACTCAAGAGTCCTCCAAAACCACAGTTCAGAAGCATCAGTTCTTCAGCGCTCAGCCTTCTTTATGGTCCAACTCTCACATCCATACATGAACTGGAAAAACCATAGCTTTGACTAGACAGATTTTTGTTGGCAAAGCAATATCTCTGCTTTTTAATACGCTGTCTAGGTTTGTCATAGCTTTTCTTCCAAGGAGCAAGTGTCTTTTAATTTAGTGGCTGCAGTCACCATCTACAGTGATTTTGGAGCCCAAGAAAATAGAGTTTGTCATGGTTTTGTTTCCCCATCTATTTGCCATGAAGTGATGAGAAAAGATGCCCTGATCTTAAGTTTTTGAACGTTGAGTTTAAACCAGCTTTTTCACTCTCTTCTTTCACCTTCATCAAGAGACTATTTAGTTCCTCTTCACTTTCTGCCATAAGTGTGGTATTATCTGCATGTATGAGGTTATTGATATTTCTCCCAGCAATCTTGATTCCAGCTTGTGCTTCATCAAGCCCAACATTTCACATGATGTACTCTGAATATAAGTTAAATAAGCAGGGTGACAATATAGAGCCTTGATGTACTCCTTTCTCAATCTGGAACCAGTCTGTTGTTCCATGTCTTGTTCTAACTGTTGCTTCTTGATCTGCATACAGGTTTCTCAGGAGGCTGGTAAGGTAAATAAGATATACCCATCTCTTGAAGAATTTTCCAGTTTGTTGTGATCCATGAAGTCAAAAGCTTTAGCATAGTCAATGAAGCAGAAGTAGATGTTTTTCTGGAACTCTCTTGCTTTTTCTATGATCCAGTGGTTGTTGGCAATTTGATCCCTGGTTCTTATGCTTTTTCTAAATCCAGCTTGAACATCTGGAAGTTCTTGGTTCATGTTCTGTTGAAACCTAACTTGGAGAATTTTGAGCATTACTTTGCTAGTGTATGAGATAAGTGCAATTGTGTGGTAGTTTGAGCATTCTTTGGCATTGCCCTTCTTTCAGATTGCAATGAAAACTGACATTTTCCAGTTTTGTGGTCACTGCTGAGTTTTCCAAATTGGCTGTCATATTGAGTGCCGCACATTAACAACATCATCTTTTAGGATTTGAAATATCTTGGCTGGAATTCCATCACCTCCACTGGCTTTGTTTGTAGTGATGTTTCCTAAGGCCCACTTGACTTCACACTCTAGGATGTCTGGCTATAGGTGAGTGATCACACTATCATGGCTATCTGGGTCATTAAGATCTTTTTTGTAGAGTTCTTCTGTATATTCTTGCTGCCTCTTCTTAATATAGTCTGCTTCTGTTAGGTCCATACCATTTCTGTCCTTTATTGTGCAACTTTGCATGAAATGTTCCTTGGTATCTCTAATTTTATTGAAGATATCTCTAGTCTTTCCCATTCTATTGTTTTCCTCTATTTCTTTGCATTCATCATTTAGGAAGGCTTTCTTACCTTTTGCTATTCTTTGGAAATCTGCATTCATACGGGTATATCTTTCCTTTTCTCCTTTGCCTTTCACTTCTCTTCTTTTCTCAGCTATTTGTAGGAGACACAGGGTCAATCCCTGGGTCAGGAAAATACTCTAGAGAAGGAAATGGCAACCCCTTTCAGTATTCTTGCCTGGAAAATTCCATGGACAGAGGAATCTGGTGGGCTACAGTTCATGAGATTGCAAGAGCACACACACTCACATATAAATACACATGCATAATATTATATATATATATATATAAATGATTTTATAAGCAAGCACTTATTTTTCTGGGCTGTGTATGTATCATGGGAAATTTAAAGGCTGTGCCCTTGAAACAATTGTAAACCTTGTTGAGAGGAGAAGGGTTTGTATGTGAAACATCCAGGGAAAAATTCAAAGGCAAATAAAACAAGGGATAGCCTGACTACTGCAATCCCCAGACCAACTTTTCCAATTATAAAATCTATTTCCTTATACTAAATACCACTTTTTATGAATTCATTTTTTTAAGATATAAGAAAATTTAATCTTTCCGAATCTCTAGCTAAGCTTACAATTTTGGCACTTAAATAGTAATCTCATGTTGCAACTCTACAAGCAATGATGTTTTCCAAAATTTCAAGTGATCTCTTTCTGGTTATAATATACCTTCAATTTGGCCTTTATTCTGCTGCATAAACCAAACCTGGTCTACTTATTTGCAACTAAAATTTCCTGACTTTTGGGCCATATCTCAAATGCCCTGCAGCCTTGTCTGTCCAAATCTTACTATTTATTGCCCTTATACCAAATCCTCCATTGACCCTTCTTTGCTCACGCTGTATGGAAGGGATCTCATCCCTAAATATTAGTCATTTACTTATGTGCTCAAATAATATTTATTAAATTATGTCACCAATGTTATAATAGAGATAAACACAAATTACTAAGGGAACTTTCAGAATTGCTATCTTTAGGGCTTGATGTTGGCAAAGTAATGTCTCTGCTTTTCAATATGCTATATAGGTTGGTCATAACTTTTCTTCCAAGGAGTAAGTATCTTTTAATTTCATGGCTGCAGTCACCATCTGCAGTGATTTTGGAGCCCAAAAAATAAAGTCTGACACTGTTTCCACTGTTTCCCCATCAATTTCCCATGAAGTGATGGGACCAGATGCCATGATCTTTGTTTTCTGAATGTTGAGCTTTAAGCCAACTTTTTCACTCTTCTCTTTCACTTTCATCAAGAGGCTTTTTAGTTCCTCTTCACTTTCTGCTATAAGGGTGGAGTCATCTGCGTATCTGAAGTTGTTGATATTTCTCCAAGCAATCTTGATTCCAGCTTGTGCTTAGCTGGACTATGAAGAAAGCTGAGCACTGAAGAATTGATGCTTTTGAACTGTGGTGTTCGAGAAGACGCTTGAGAGTCCCTTGGACTGCAAGGAGATCCAACCAGTCCATTCTGAAAGAGATCAACCCTGGGATTTCTTTGGAAGGAATGATGCTAAAGCTGAAACTCCAGTACTTTGGCCACCTCATGCGAAGAGTTGATTCATTGGAAAAGACTCTGATGCTGGGAGGGACTGGGGGCAGGAGGAGAAGGGGACGACCGAGGATGAGATGGCTGGATGGCATCACTGGCTCTATGGACGCGAGTCTGAGTGAACTCCGGGAGTTGGTGATGGACAGGGAGGCCTGGCGTGCTGCGATTCAAGGGGTCACAAAGAGTCAGCCACGACTGAGCTACTGAACTGAACTGAACTGAACTGAGGACTTGATGTAGTATAAAGTAGAAAGTGGATGAAGATAAATCTTAAAAGATAGAACTAAAAACTATTATAAAAGGTCTTGTATTCCTTGATAAGGAATTTAGATTTTAATCTTGTATAATACTTCTGTGAGATTTTATGTTTTCAAAGAGGACAGTACAGTCTTATGTTGAAATCACTGGGGCATATACCTTACTATCTTTCTTGAGTGTGAAATCCTTAAAGACAAAGACTGTGTTTCATTCATCATTAGATATTCTACATTACTTTCAGTGTAGACCTAGATCACACCTCTTGTTCAATGGAGTTCTAGAAATCCAGAGAGACAGCGAAGCTCTCCCTTGAGAATCTGCCTAAAATTTAGGCGAGCTAACGGGATCAGCTAGTTAAGTAAACAATTCAAATTAATATATCCAAATGAACTCATATGATTCTATGTGAGTTTTATTTAATGTCAAGCCAAACTAGTCCAGAAAATGTGATTGTTCAAGTTCCCTTAGCAAAGTGAACTCGCCCACATTGCACATGTATAAGGTTTTCACACTAATTAGTGTACTAAAAAGAGCCTCTAAAATGATAGAGTGTATTCACCCTAATGTTGCTATGAGAACTTGCCATTTATATTTTCATAAGTGCAATTTTTCTCACTGAAGCATCTACAGAAAGAGCAAGCATTATTTTTAATGATCCACCTTGCATGATGCTGCCGCTAAGTTGCTTCAGTCATGTTCGACTCTGTGCGACCCCATAGATAGCAGCCCACCAGGCTCCCCCATCCCTGGGATTCTGCAGGCACGAACACTGGAGTGGGTTGCCATTTCCTTCTCCAATGCATGAAAGTGAAAAGTGAAAGTGAAGCCGCTCAGTCATGTCCGATTCGCAGTGACCCCAGGGATTGCAGCCTACCAGGCTCCTCCGTCCATGGGATTTTCCAGGCAAAAGTACTGGAGTGGGTTGCCATTATGTTCTCCACATATGGATAGGCTATTTCTGAACTGTCTTGTAAAACAGAATACCACTTGTCTTTGAGTCACATTACCTAGAAGAGGAATAAGAGGACTGATTCTTCCTTTGTGTTTGGAAAGTAAGGAGTTAAGGAGAGTTTATTACAAGAAAGTGGAAATAATTGTCCCAACCAGTACCTGGGACACATGTCTAAGCCTGAAAGAGAATAGATGGATGATTTCCAATCCTGAGGGAATGAAAACACCAGAGAAGTAAATGACTGAACATCCTGGTCTCCCAGGTTCTCTACACAGGGAAAGACACTTAGACTGGGTCAGCCATTCTCCAAGCATTTGAATACCAGCCAATTAAAATGGCTCATAATTATAGAGGAGTCCTTTAAGAATTTCTGCTTTGGAGTGGTTAAAAGGTGAATTTGTCTATGACCTGAGGATCTACTCCCACAATTAAGGGTTTAGTCTATGATTTCCTTGCGATAGAGGAGTTTGGGTTCAGACTACTTCCTCTGGGTGTTTCTGCATTACTCAAGAAGAACTATTCTTCAAAAGGGTGTAAAACTAAAAGAAGCCATCAGGATAATACTTCCACAGTTTTTAATAACAGATCACTGTGTTCAATGCAAGGAAGTTCAAGTTTAAAATAAGTGCTGCACCTGAAGCCAATTAAAGAGAGATATCATTATTTTCTTGCTGTTTGAATCCAATTTTTAAAAAGCACAAAGGGGTTATTTAAATGGCAGCAAATGCACTGTAGAATCTTTTCTCCTGACTACAAAGCAATCTGTTGTATTTGAGGTTAGACTAGCGAAACAATTGAGATCCTGACAAAGTAGCAGGGAAAATAAGGGTTATTAGGAACAGAATATCTAAATCAATATTATGCTCTGTCTAAATAATATGTACTTTTCTGTTGCCAAGTAAGATGTATTAGTGCAAAAGCACAATAATACTATCACTCAAGCATGTAAATAAAGTTAAATTAAGAACAAGTGAGCCTTGATAGTTACATGCATATTTCTGTGTATTTACCAAGTCTTGGAAAAGTCGATAGAGTAATGATACTAAATATTTTAAAGAGTAGCACTAATGTGATTAGATACTAAAATAATGCTGCTCTTGGATGATAGGGAGAAGGAAATGGCAATCCACTCCAGTATTCTTGCCTGGAGGATCCTGTGGACAGAGGAGCCTGGAGGGCTGCTGTCCATAAGGTCGCATAGAGTCGGACATGACTAAAGCGATTTAGCATGCATGCATGCATTGGAAAAATAACTGGCAACCCACTCCAGTATTCTTGCCTGGAGAATCCTGTGGACAGAGGGGCCTGGAGGGCCGCTGTCCATAGGGTCGCACAGAGTCAGACACGACTGAAGCGACTTAGCAGCAGCAGCAGCAGCTTGGATGATAACTGTCAAAAGAGAAGTTTATTTGCTAATCTCAATGTGAGTTAAGATGAGGACATTTCTCCCACTGAACTGTAAATGACCTGCCCGAACCTTGGAAATGGACCATGATTTTCTGCCAGAGATTATGAGTGGGGCAGTGAGGGTGAACAGTGCTGGGCTCAGACCTTGGGGAGGGGACAGGGGCAGTGTGAGAGTCTCAGGCAAAGGA
Source organism: Cephalophus harveyi (assembly GCA_006410635.1). Lineage (NCBI taxonomy): Eukaryota > Metazoa > Chordata > Mammalia > Artiodactyla > Bovidae > Cephalophus > Cephalophus harveyi. Next base: position 4,065 of record SJYT01018104.1, on the reverse strand, counting down.
GAAGAATCTGGAAAGTCAGGAGGTGCTAACCAATAATCTCAGACTGGTATGGGTCAGATTACTGGTCTAGAGATTAGACCTTTATGGAGAGTTGATAGATCATGTTCAACAGTAACTATGACTCATTTGTTTAAAATGTATTTGGAAATTTGGGCAATTACTGCTCTGATGAGTTTTTATTTTTGTCTTCTTTTAACACACATCTAACAGTATTGTGCCACTTAAGATGGAAACTGTCCTAGTTTAGGTGCTATTTTAAAAATTTTGCTTACCTAGTTAGGGCACCAAGATAATTACTCAGTGTCCGGGTCAGGCTCACTAAGTTAATATGACTCTTTTACTGAATCCAGAAAGAATGCTTTTCAACTTAGTTTTCATAAAGACATCTATTTTAGGAAAACAAATATCATATATTAACACATATATATGGAATTTAGAAAAATGGTACTGATGAACCTAATTGCGGGCAGGAATAGAGATACAGATATAGAGGATGGACTTGTAGACACAGCAGAGGCAGGAGATGGGGGGACAAATTGAGAGACTAGCATTGACATATATACACTATCATGTGTAAAACAAATAGCTAGTGGGAAGTTGCTATATAACACAGGGAGCCCAGCCTGGTGCTCTGTGATAGCCTAGAGAGGTGGGAAGGGGGTAGTGGAGAGAGGTTCAAAAGGGAGGAGACATATGTATACTTATAGCTGATTCTCATTGTTGTATGTCCGAAACTAATACAACATTGTAAAGCAATTATCCTCCAATTAAAAAAAAATTAAATACAATCCATACTATATGATATTTATTTATTTGCTTATTTGTTAATATTTATACCCTAATCCCCAAGAACTTTGTGTTGGTACCAGTTAATTTAAAATAATATCTAGAGGTAACTATGGTACAGTATGTCCCTCTGGTCAGGAAGCTAGAATAGGTGGACTCTTGAAGAATCTGACTCTTCCTATTACAAAAGCCTTTTTCTCATCAAGATATCTGCCTGATTAGGGCAAAGTTTCAGTGTTTACCTGTTTAATGTCCACTCTATGCCCTTCCCTCTCTCCATTCCCTAAAAGAGTGCTTGTTTCCTGTGCTTGGACTCCTAATGAGATATTGATCAATATAATTAATTAGCAAGCATGAAAACTTAATTGCATTTTAACTAGTTAATCAATGACAATGCTCACTTGATATATATATCTTACTCTGAAGACACACACACAAAGGACTATTATTAAGCAATGAGAAAGAATGCAATCCTGCCATCTGCAATAACTTGAATGGAACTTGAGGGCATTATGCTAAATGAAATAAGTCAGACAGAAAAAAACCAAACACTGCATGAGATCACTGAATCTAAAAAGGCTAAACTTGTAGAAACATAGAGTAGAATGAGAGAGTAGAGAATTACTAAAGCATGGGAATGAACCAGACATCTTGGAATGTGAAGTCAAGTGGGCCTTAGAAAGCATCACTATGAACAAAGTTAGTGGAGGTGATGGGATTCCAGTTGAGCTATTTCAAATCCTGAAGGATGATGCTGTGAAGGTGCTGCACTCAATATGCCAGCAAATTTGGAAAACTCAGCAGTGGCCACAGGACTGGAAAAGGGCAGTTTTCATTCCAATCCCAAAGAAAGGCAATGCCAAAGAATGCTCAAACTACTGCACAATTGCACTCATCTCACACGCTAGTAAAGTAATGCTCAAAATTCTTTAGGCCAGGCTTCAGCAATACATGAACTGTGAACTTCCTGATGTTCAAGCTGGTTTTAGAAAAGGCAGAGGAACCAGAGATCAAATTGCCAACATCCACTGGATCATGGAAAAGCAAAAGAGTTCCAGAAAAACATCTATTTCTGCTTTCTTGACTATGCCAAAGCTGACCGAGGATGAGATGGCTGGATGGCATCATGGACTCGATGGACGTGAGTCTGAGTGAACTCCGGGAGTTGGTGATGGACATGCAGGCCTGGCATGCTGCGATTAATGGGGTTGCAAAGAGTTTGACACGACTGAGCGACTGAACTGAACTGAACTGGGAATGAAGGAAATGAGGAAATGTTGATCCAAGAGTACAAACTTGCAACTTAAAGATGAATAAATTCTGAGGATCTAATGCCCAGTGTAGTGATTATAGATAACATTATTGTGTTATTGTTATATACTTGAAAGTTTTTAAAAGATGAGATCAAAATGTTCTTACTACAACAAGAAATGGTAATTATGTGATGTGATGAATGTGTTAGATAACACTATGATGATAATTATATTGCAATGTATAAGCACATTCGATTAATATGTTGTACACCTTAAATTTACACAGTGTGATATGTAACTTACATCCAATAAAGCTGAAAAAAGTAACATACAAAAATAATACATATATATTTGAGTATCTATCTACCTAATACCTATCTGTCTATCTGGCATAGCTATACGTTCATAATCAAATATTTTCTGTAGCTAAAAATTTACTCTGGCCACCTGATGAGAAGAACTGACTCATTGGAAAAGACCCTGATGCTGGAAAAGATTGATGGCAGGAGGAGAAGGGGATGACAGAGGATGAGATGGTTGGATGGCATCACCGACTGGATGGACATGAGTTTGATCAAGCTCCAGGAATTGGTGAAGGACAGGGAAGCCTGGTGTGCTGCAGTCCATGGGGTCGCAAAGAGTCAGACACAACTGAGGGACTGAACTGAACTTAAAAATGTACTCTAGCTATAAATAATGTCATTTTATTTTATTAAAACTATAATTAGATAACAGCACCAGATGTGTAATAAGACTTTTTCAAGCAATATGCTATGAAATCTTGCTATAAGCACAAGCATTGAGTCACTGGCTGACATCTGCAAACATGATATAGATAAATTAGAGGCTCTTGAAAATGGGGCACAGTTTTTTCATTCACAGCTTTTTTCTCACAGCCTTTCCTTTGTCGCATTCAGCTCTTCCTTTCTGTTTTTTGCCCAGCCTTAGTTTTCAATGTTTTCTTTGCTTAGAGTTGTCCCTAGGCAGAATGTAAATTCAACTCTTTTCTTCAGCCTCCATTTGCCCGTGTTCTTACCTCAGATCAGCTCATCTGGTGATCCTAGCTTCAGGTTGCCTTAGCCCTGGGGATCCACCTGAGCTTTGTATCCTCCAACACAAGTCAATGCCTGAGATACACACTGACCTTTTAAAAGTCACCCATGCTAAGTCCTATTCCTGCAAGGACCCCAGTTCTTAGCAATCTGTGCTTCTGAGGTCTTGAGAACTTCTTTAACAAAAGCCTATAGAGCATTTATTCAATAAAAGTGACCACATGGTGAAAAGTGTAGATGTCCAAAGGAATGTATCTTATTAATGTTCATAAGTGGCTACATCTTCTTGATGAGGCCCTCTATTTTCATCCTTACAAAAATTGCTCTTCCTGTTTAAATAATATTCATAAAATACACATAAGCTTTTAAAAAATAAACAGAACTTTTTTCATTAGTGAAAACAGAGCTCCTGTCTTATTCTGTATTCCACAAACCCCCTCAGATCTCAGCACCTGCCATGAGGAGTGAGGAGTTAGTCACGAGAGTGACGTAGTGGATAAAGAACAATTCCACACAACATTCTACTGTGTGAACTTTCAGGGTGCTCTGCAAAACACTTTATGTCAGCATGGCACCTGTGGAAGTGCCATATATTCTTGAGTTTTGATGCAAATTTTAGCCTGGCAAGGGAAGACCAACGATGCAGCATGCCATCACAACTTCTGTAAGTGCTAAACCAAGTAATCTGAGGCTGTGCCCTGATGTACTTAAACGTGACTTACTTTCCTCTCAACAGTATTGTCATTTGAATATCCAATTAGAGGTTATAGTTTTTTTAAGAAACTTCCAGTATCTATTAGGGCTATTTGAAATTAATTATTATGGTGCATTCATATTTCATCCTAAGGACCATATTATGGGAAATTTATACAGCAATAAAATATACAGTGGTATTTCCTTGAACATATTATTATAGTACTAAAACAATGATATTTTCTTTTTTTTTTTATGGTCAAATACTTTTTTTTTTTTTT